>JAOEHI010006392.1:0-36141 GCA_025447815.1 Percopsis transmontana | reverse complement strand
AAGTAGGAAGATTATATTGTTTTATCACGTAAACATGATGGTGTTTATTTTGGCATATCAAAAATTCTCATTTGAATCCTCAGACAGTGAACCACAAAATAATATTGCAATATAATGGCGTTTTCATTTTTAATCACATGCTATTTGTGTAAATCATAGCAATAATTAATCAAATAACAAGAAAACTTAATTAAATTACAAAACCTAAATTATAAACCTATAATTCTAGAAAGTGTAAATAATTTACAATTTAAATTATATAAATACAATTACAAATCTATTAGCAGCATATACAAATGAACAGGTGATTTAAATAAAGCTCTTTGACAAGTTCACCCATAGCCAGAGGAATGAGAGACTTATCTTAAGTATCTGCGTTTATTAGGATTAGCCAGGAAGAAGGAAAAGGACCAAGATGAAGGGCAGGGCACTGAACTGATCCTCTGAGACCATGTTCCGCTTAATCAATGAAATGTTAATTATTGTAGCTTCAAGTGTAAGATATGGCTGTGAAATGTGTTTAGGCATAACCAAAAAAGTATGCGATATGAGATACATGTAGTGATTGAGGCAAGGTATCGCATACTGCATAATAACTTATCACTGCACTCGGTGATTCCGTCTGTGCAAAGCCTAATGTCTTTGGCCACTGCATGCAAGTAGTATATTAGATGTGAGAATTTGTACCAGTAACCCGTTTTTAGTTGTATTCTCTCAAAAAGTACATTGTCACCATTGTAGAAGAATAACCCAGTTCCATTTTGCTCGGCTGTAAAAAAGACCAGACCCTCCATGATATATACATGCAGTTCTTTTCTTCTTACATTTCCAGAAAAAGGTCAGTAAAAACTAATAATTATTATAATTAGTTAAATTATTTACAATTAAAATGCAATTTAAAAAAGTAACATTGTGACAAATAACTATTTATGGTTGAATGACATGATAGTTAAGGGAGGCATATTGTAATTTGGGACGTTACCATTTCCATTAGAACAAAATACGTCACTGTCATTCTGCACTATTTTATTAGTGATCAGATCGTGTTATAATCAACATTGATTGATTCCATGCCAGCACCGTACACCAGCTGAAAAGCACTAGCAGAAAGGCAGAAAATATATTTATTTTAATAAAAAGATGTCTTCCCTTTTTTCTTGCTATTAATATTGTTATTAATATTCCTAATCTATGTTTTTCATTGGTAGAGCTTCTGAGGGAATTGGACTCTTAGTATACTGTAGTCACCCAGATGGACCCATACTGTAGAGCAGTGATTTTCAAACGTTTTGCCTCCTGACCCTTAAAAGAATGCAAAGAATACGGAAACTAAAGTGTTTCCCAGAGTAAAGACTGCATTACCCATGAACTCCATTGCCTTGTCACAAAGAGCTACCTCGATCCCCTGGTGAAAGAGTGTGTTTGTAATGAAGAGAATAGTTGAGAGATGTAGTGGTAGTTCAGTCGGAACAGGAGCTGTATAGCGATGAGGAAATATAACATCTATCTATTCTATCTATCTATATCTATTCAGTCTCTATACCGTAAATCAGATCAGATTCTAAAGATAATCCATCCGTAGCGGAAAACCCCTTGTAGTGCCTTTAAAGATAATACAATGAAAACAATAAAATGGAAACAATAGTAAAATATAATTCATAATTATATTTTCAAATATTTTCAAACAATTATTATAACATATGATCTATAATATGTATAATATATAAATTATTAAATTATTAAATTATTAAATTATTAAATTATATAATTAAAGTTCTCTAAAAGTCTTTAAAAAGATTTCAATGTGCTGTCAAAAAATATACTTAACGAAAAAATAATAAAATAGTATTGTAACCCAGATTTAATGGGTATGTACTGTAGGTGGTGAAGTTAGGCTACAGACACAGTAGTACCACAGCAGTGGCTACAACTCCATATATACATTAAGCATTATAATTTTTACCATCATCTTATAAACTATAGAAGTCCTGTTTGTTACAAGCGTGTGTCACTGCTGCAACCCTGCATCAAAGCAATGTGGGAGGAATTTACAATGACTACCAATATAAAGTTGGTCTTTGGGGTGTCGCTGAAGAATTTTACTATTATTATTGTCATTTAATGCTGCTGCTTTGTGTATACATGTTTAAAACTCAAGTTATTTATTTGCATTTCCACTGCTATGCTATTCACAATGAAGAGAAACAATAAATCACCAATGTTAAACTGACATATACAATACACAATAATTCTGCAGTTCAGGTGTTAAGAGATATCCATGTGGGTTATGGCCAGCCTTGCATTTATTCTGCATGTGGCTTTGTCTTGAAAAATGCATCCTAACCCAAGGTATGTGTTTGTATTCTTTTCCTGCGGGTGTGTATCTCTGGAGCTTGTCACTTCCTGGTTTTCTTTTCTTTCTTTTGTGTTTTTTTGGTAAACCTTCCAATATTTGGATTTTCTACATTCATAACATTTTTGTAGGCAGCAATATGTAATTGAAAATGGAATATGTGCAATGTTGAATAAAGAAAAATATAATATATTCAATAAAAATGCAGAAAAGATAAATATTTATATTCCTTTGTGTCAAAATGAACATTGGTTGTGTGCCAAAGTGAAATTTAACTTGTTAAACCTTCAACTGTGTAGCTTCATTACTTCAATATTAAGTCCTCATGCTGATTTCCCTGTAAATGAACCCCACATTTGTAGTGATAGGTGGTACATCAGTAACTCACAGTTGTAGCCATATCATTGACTTCCATACTTCTAACATGTTTACATGGCTGATTGACGTTTTTGCTAGTATTATGTATTCTCATGTTTCTATAGTTTGCTGCTTAATTTAATTGAAGGTATATTTCAAGTGTTTCTCCAATCCATGTCTAAAATTTTAGGGTACAACAATTTGATTCTGCAAACTGTAGTAATTTGAGAGATTTTTGAGAAACAATATGGGGGATGAAAATAATAAGGCAGTTCCGCTCTGTGAACGATGAATAATTTTTGTCTGAATATCAGTGGTAAGGAAGCTACAGAGTCATGGGTTTAGCAAAAGTTCAATTCTACTTTAACTAACCTGCGGCTCCACTGCGATTCATTGAGGCTTGATGCCACCACAGATTTTATGAGCTGTCGGATTACATAAGCTGCACCTGTTCTGGACTGTATCAAACCTCCAGGGCACACCATCTTTCTCAATAGTGTGCTGCAATGTCACCAGAAAGGAGGGATATTGAAATTCAGAATGAATTCTCTGCATTCTTTCATGAATATTTTAAAAGAGTATAGCCTAGGTTTGTTTTCTTCATTTTATGCAGCATCTCACCAAATGAATTGATTATCAAGTAAGACAAAATGAGGAAGGTTATTAGCTAAGTTAAAGCATTTTCTGGGGCCTAAGACAATCTCAGTTACAGTAGTAGTTACAGTAGTATCAGGTAAGTCATACTTGAAGTTTAATATATAACACTGACATGCATACTATACACGTCTATCAGACAACCAACAACTATATTTCTATTTTACTGTGATAGAATGTTGAGAACAAAATACTGCTGGGAATGTTGAGAATAAAATATGTAATGTAATTTAGTGTGACTAGCTTAATTGGGGGTCCTTTTTCCAACCACTGTTTTCCAGATGGATGAAACGATGGGGCATTTCTCAATTTGAAGCCCTTGTGTCACGTTGATCTGGATCAACTCTGTCAGCTGAGGCTGAGTATCACAAAGACGTGTTTTCATTCACGGGGCTTTGAGGGCGGTTGTTTCTGGAACCTGATGCCTAAGCCATTCATGTTCAACACTGCCTAAATATTTTAAATGGGTCTATGGTGGTGCAATTACTTGACTCTTGGACAAACACCAGCACATCAATCAAGCCCCTGCAGTGCATTATGCTGTACAGAAAAAGAGCATTATGCAAAGAGTAAGCTAGTTATGTTAGCCAAAACCATGCCAGAGGATAAGAAACTTTTTTAAACTTTAAATAAATTCAGAGTTGTGGAGTGTATGGATATGTATACAGTAAATTATTTGCCTCAACAACCTGTATGTTTCAACGATCTGTTGAAATCATCATCTTCTTTTGTCTACAATTTGAACTATGTCTCCAAGATTGAAAAACTGGAATTGTGCATGCCAATGGTCCCATAGAAATATCAATGGAAAGGAGGTTCCCTGTCACAGTTGTTTCCACAAAACATCCATGGGGACGGGTGTGAGAGTTAAGGGTGATACACAAGCATAAGCAGGTGCACACACAGACCATCACAAAACTAATACTAATAACCACTTCTCTACACATACTGTATACTCGACCCAACACTCTGCCAACAAGGCCCGGACCTGTTGCACTGTGTGTTCCAGGAAAAGACCCCATCATTCAAACCCGTAAGATGACACCTGACAAGGAACAATATCCCTGCACATGCTAGGCCCGCATTAGCGCATACATGCCAGCAAATTTGCTGTTTAGCATTGAAACCTGATGCTACTGTACGGTACGCTACTTGTCCCTGAAACCAAATAGTCCAAATCCCAAACGATAACATTACACTTCTTAATATAACACTCTTACAGAAAGGCTAGAGATGGAAAAGTTGCCAGGAACAATTGTGTGTGTCCTGTTATTGCCAAACACATCTCCTATCTGAAAACGACAGTATATGGAAACAAATATGGCATGACCCAGGCCAGTGACCTCCCCAGGGGAGCATTTACCAAATAGTGCACTCAGAACCAGTACCACTGACCTTGGACTTCCACCCGAGGCCTATCCTTTCCACTGACGTTTATTACATTTAACAGTAGAGACAGAACAAATGTTCAAAACTATCAAGAATCAATGGGATCAAATCATACAATAGATAGATAGACAGATAGACAGATATTATTACTTAATATTGCAGTGTTGCAAAGGTCATTCGACTATAAATAGATTCACTTCTATTTATAAATAGAAGTGAATCTATTTTTAGTCGAATGACCTTTCCCCATTCCTAACAGCCACTACACACCACATATCACTATAACCCTAACTTATACCCCTCTACAAGCAGTTTCCTCAGTCCAATGTATGAATACACTAATGCCAATCAATACACCCTTCCATATGCATAGTCACCTCCTTTATTTAAACGTTAGGCTTTCCCAATTGAGATCAATAATCTCTTATGCAAGCGAGGGCTTCAGGCCTTCAGTAGAGCACGAAGGTCAGTGAAACATAGCAATACAAACTGACAGGAGGAAATTGAGAGCAAGACAAGAGCAACTGAAAGCAACAGGAAAAGGAAACAACTGGACAAGTCAGACTACCAAATGAACCAAAACCTTAACAATTACCAGTGGAAGAAAAGTACAGCCCTTACTACTGTTTTAAGAAAACAAACCAGTTAAAAGTACCGTCCGTAAACAAACTGTGAAGGTCTGCTAACCCACGTATGTGTTTGAATTTAACATAAAAGTGCTAATATTCCACACATCCCAATATTATAATCCAAAACTGTACAATGTACAATGCAATTGAGTCATTTAGCAGAATCTTTGATCCAAAGCAACATACAGTAAGCACAATTGTAAGTATTAAGGAGATTAATATTAAAGACATGGACACCTACAGATAGGCCAGGCATGTCGGGAATTGAACCCAGGAACTTTCAGCAGGTAGTTAACCACCATAGCCACTGGGCTATCCTGATCACTTATGTTTTACTTTGTTTATCATTCAAAGCATGTTCTCAAGTGGTTGCATAGTTAGTAACTTTTTCTGACAGATAAACGACTGGCAGCTCATTTACAGGTCTAGATAGATATTCAAGACCATCATCCAGAAATGGGTTGTCCTCTAAATTGTTGGCCAATGGCATCTGAGGTGATAGGACCTCCCATAGCATGAAGTCTATCCTCTCTGGCTTTCATCACCACAGTCTCCAAGGGAAGATAAAGGAGAAACTATTTTTATGTGGGGGGCAAAATGTGTTTTTCATGTTGCAAGGGACTAAAGCTAAATGGGTGTGTCCTTTTAACCTCCACAAATGATCAGAAGCCTGGATGAGGGGTTCTCTACACTAACAGTTGGATGTGATGCACTTTAGCCTGGAGTTAGCCGGTGAGCACCTGGCCACCTAAAGGTCCCATATCATTCCAATTTGCAACTGTAATTTTGGACAAACTTTTTCCTTCCAGCTGACCATTCCGTTTTGGTTGGTGTTGCACTCTTTTTTTTAACATGCCATAACTTGATTTCCCTGACTGGGAGTGGCAGGATAGGTCAAAGACGACTGGTTACAATGCAGAAATGATGTCACACCCGGGGCCCAATATGACAGAGAGGTTCAGAGAGGAACTAAATGACGTGCTAGACAGATTTCAAAATGAGTCCAGACCCTTCAGGTCCCTTTAGACAACACAACTGACCACACCACTGGAAAAACTTATATTTTATGATAGAGAGGCCTTTAAAACATCTAAAGTCCTCTTGCCTAAATGACCCCTTGCTTATTTATGGAACTAACACACTCTCTCTTTTTAATGAATATGAATGACATTAACAGTCATGTCAAATCAACAGCATATAATATTTTGCCATCACAAGCAGAGGTGAGAATCTCAATGACACCTAAATTTGTCATGCGTTGCACACGCTCCATTTCTCTGCAGGAGATCAATTGATGTATATTCCCACATCTCCTCAGGATGCTGGTAGGAGAAAAGTGGTTACTTACTGGGGGAAAGGAGGTGGGGGTGTCAGTGGTGAAATGCACTTGGGTGAAGTATGTGAAGGGAAATTTCTGTTTGTTGTCATGGTAACTGGCAGTGTGGTTTGTCTGGAGCAAAAACATACCCTAGCATAGAGGCTTGATCAGAATCCAGAGATGCTTCAATGCACAGCTCTCCTCCTCCATTTTAATTGTGTTGAAAATGTTTAATGTTTTGAATCATGTGGAAAAGAAATTAGCAAAGCAGAGCAGTAAGCTATAATCAGCAGAAGCAGACATGGTGGGTTTAATATATTTGAGGTAAATCATTCATTGAATTATGTGATGACTCCCTGAAAGATGTGTACTGTATGTTACCTATTTAGTTTCATTTTACCAGTCATGCCTACGGTGTGTTAATAATTCCAATACAACTATGCATACAAAGGAATGAAAAATATCTGCCATGGTATAAGACATTAGTGTTCAAATTTGTACAATATTCCTATAATTTGAGGAACAAATTGAGCATCAAAACAACTGCTGCAGTTATAATGCAATACTATGGCTTTGTTTCCCCTCTCTGAGCTGTTTCAATAACAAAGGCAACATTTGTGTACCTTGGTGGCTCTTTTAGACTAGAAGACTGATTTAGGAAAATTAAACTAGATTAAATATTAAATGCAGACTCCCCAACTGTACCTTTTTATGTAAAGTATATATTTATACTGTACACATATTATTTATCTGGAATCTAACAGGTCTGGAATCATCTATGTTTTTTCTTATATGGAATGTATCACTAACTTTCATAATATTAACAAAAAGTAAAATTATATATATAGTGTGATTATCATTGTGCTAAAAATAAAAATGAAGGTTGGAATACTGTTAATTTATTGTAGGAGGCCTCTTCCTGGTTTGTGTGGTTTATTATGTGGTTGATAAGAAGATCAAAAAGAAGGTAAGCATCTTGTTGTGTTAACAAATCTTGTTTGAGGATTTGGAATTGAAAATGTTGAACCTGTCATCTCCCAGACTTTACTAGGAATGGAGCAAGAATAGATACTGTACATTTTCAAGTTACCCACAAGAATACACTCCCTCATTCAGAAAATAATTTTTTTTATCCTCACTGTCTCATGCACATGCATGAGGAAAGAGAGAGAGCCACTAACAAAAGAAAGAACCAAACCTAGATGTATCTTTCACAACGCATTCGGTTTTTACTGTAATCCCCTGCACAAGGAAGTGATTGAGAACCGTTTTGATTCTCTAACCACATGCAAACAAAAAGACATCCACAGACACAAAATACATGCGTACTCATCCTTTAAGAGACCGTTTATTAAAATTATCTTGACCTTTTTAAAATCTTGTTTGTTTTCAGGGACAAATATAGAAATGAAATGGCTTGCAGGGAAACAAAAGCCTTCATCACTTTCAGGACATCACACAGTCTGCGCCTGGAAGCTCGGGCTTTGCATGAAATGAGAATTGATACATTTAGCAGTGCTTACGTAACACACTCAGTTCGAATCTTACTGATGAAGCAGAAACAGTCTTCGTTCATTTCAGAGTTCCTCTGCTAATGAATTTTGTGGTAAAGCCGCAAACCTGACCTACGGTGACAGCCCAATTTAACAGAAAGCGGACATGGGAGTAGCTAAACTGACACACACTATGGTGTCATGGTAACATCTTGGAAACCTTCCTTAGAATCTTCCTCCCTCCAGCCCGTGATGGAGCTCTCCCAGCATAATCTTCAGTCAAGCTGTCTTTCTGTATCTCGAAAGCGTCAGACCTCTAAAATGTTAAACATTTTTTTATACAAATGTTCAATCAGAACGGAAGGCTATGCTTACACTGACAGAACTTCATATTCAGTACCCTAATGATTCCCTTTTTTTTTGCTGATTTCAGCTTATAGACTTGGCTGCAAAATAATAAAATCATAGTCTGTTCTGCAGGACATATTCTCTCTTCATTTGGTCTAGAGGCAAAACACACTCAAATGCATTGGATCATGTTGGTGATAAGTGGTAAGTGATAGCCATTCAAGTCTGCATTAACTGAGGCACCCTAAAAAGTATTCTCCGTCATTTCTGATAACCCCTTCTTTAGTACATTTCTAGAGCTTCAGCTAGCATATATTTATTTATTCAGACCTCTGTTTAGAATCTCAAGGGTGATTTGATGTCAATCAAGAAATATAATATTGCAATTTGTTTCAGTGGTGATTAGAGGAATGACCTCTGCCTGCACAGTCACGTAGCCGTGCTCTTCAGAACATCCAGCGACTTGAAGACAGAACATGGTAAAGGGCTACAGACAATCTCCCCCAACACTCTCCTGGCTAAATGACCATCCAGCCATGGCAAATGTGGATCGGGAGCAAAGGAGATGAGCATAACACACAGGCAAAAGGAATTCTGGGTAATATTAAGCCAGTGATAAGCCTTTATGAAGTCTTCAGTCCATTATGCTAAACATGAACAGACACCCTGTGGTTAGGCTGAACAGCACGACGTCCTGACTTTGTGTCATTTAAACACTACATTGTCAAATACATGAACTGGATCACATGAAGCAACTGCATGGAAGACAGCGGCCCTGCCACTCTAGCTTCCCTCTTCTTGATATGTGTGAAGGACAGGGTACAAGGTATGTCAAATTGAAGCAGATGGGATCCACAGTCCCCAAATCCCAATTTACTAATTAAACTCTAATGATATGTGATATTCAAGCTATTTCTCACCACATTTGGACACTTAAGACTCGTGGCCTCTAACTTGTTACTTCAGACAGATGCTACTTCCAAATGATATGGGATGGCCTGCTACATGAGGTGAACGCATGCTGTTATTAGCTATCCTGATCGATAAAATAAATTATATTAAAGCTGTAGTGTGTAAGATCTGGTGCCATTACACTATTTCATAAATATTTTAAAATGTCCTGTTTTGGGCAGGGCATTTCCATATGTATAGTGTATAATTGTTGTACAATTGTGTACAATAATATTGCCTGAGCAGAGTTTTGCCTCCAGCCACAAAATCCATTATATAAAGGACTTCCAGCCAAACTGCCGATTCAATTTTGTTTGGATGTGAATTGAGGAACGCAATTAGACAACGCACACACACACACACACACACACACACACACACACACACACACACACACACACACCCCATGTGTTTGAAGACCCCTCTTAACTCTTTTCCCCATCTGGCCAATAAATACACACTACTTCTTTATTTTAATCAAACACTCTAATGATACATCAGTTCTCACTATTAAAAGCGAAAATCAAAACTGATCAATGTTATATCTTACAGTAAGCCTTCCTCCTAACATGCTGTGTCTCACTAACATATGGGTAAGTTTACAATTTATTTGTGGTGTCATTGTTAACACTGATGAATGGCGGTGGTGAAAGGAAATGGCTGGGGTGAAATCTTTTTATTCATGGCAATTATAAATATACCATTGTAAACAAAGGAAAATATTCCATTTGTTTATATGACAGTTGCTTAAAAAGACTTAAAGCCAGCTTCCTTTAAAGGCGTCAAAAGCAGTTTTGCATACTTTCACTGCAGCCAAAAATAATTGTGAATATTTTTCGTGACACGTAATTTTCTTTCAACGCAAATGCATGCAAGGGTTTGTGGGGAGCTGCTAAAATGTTAATGTGTCTAAATGATCTGCTGTGTACTGAATAACTAATGCAGAAGGTGCAATTGAGTAGACGAGACGCTTGGTAAACAAACACCGTAGGCCTTAATTGAACACGACCCTTCCGGAGCCTCTAATGCCATCCTAAATGAAGGTATTTAATGGTTATTCAAGATGCTATGCTCACATTTCATAAATCAAGAAATCAACGTTTAAATATGCCAAAGCTTACTTTTTTACCCAAAAATGAGGCTACAACAAATATCTAAAATGTCTGGTCTAAGAAAAGATTTGTTACTGTGCAACTTTACATTTCCCTGCAAACTATTAATTCATTTATCAATGATAAAAAGAATTTAAGAAAGGCCTGTCAGAAAGCAGCTATCATTAAGCACAAAACAATATGAATGCCAGTGTTTCCTGCTGTCTTTGGCTCACTGCTATTGATCAACGGAGAAGACAGGGCTCTGGCAGAAAATCCTGATGGTGTTTGGGTCCAGCTCCCTTGGCGAGTCCTGCTAAAGAATTAATGCCTCCACTGTTTTATATGCATAGACCATCTAATGAGTTATGGACTGATACTTTTTTTTATTGAGTAATGAGGTTTTTTTCCCCCTTGCTGTCTCCCCACAAAGAATGATGACAGTTCACACTTAATGTTCTGATGTGTCATCTGTGTACGGATAATACATTTACATATACTGAACCATAGGACGCATTTCCCCTATATTTACCAGCCATTTGTTTTGGCTACAGCATGTTTTCATTCCAACTGAACAATACATTTTACTCATTAGCACATCATTAACTATAGACTATCTATGGTGGACTAGATGTATAGAATGAAAACACATATGTCTAATGCATTTTTACTGCATTAGAGGCATGGCACAGAGTTTATCACAGCAACCACAATTCTAACTTATTCCTAGTTAAATGTTAATATCATTTGAAATACTCACTAGTAATGGTGATAAAGGCAAACATAGGCCTACATATAATTAGTAAAGGGCACTTACTGTGCCCTCATAGGAATAAATTGGGTCATCTTTCAGGCTGAGATTAGATAAGCAATGACAACAAACTATACAACATTGTCCCAGGGAGAGAGAAGCGCCAACATTGCTCAGCTGTGAGGGAACGTTACAGTTAGCTGTGATTGGACTTAGCCTCCTGCAGTGGCTGAACGAAAAGCATCACAACAGCTATTGTATCACTATAGTAAAGATCACACGTACAATTTTGTATAAATTATAGTATACTGTATGTCCTACATACTTATTATGATTATTACTAAAAGCATTTGTTCATGTATGTCCCTTTCCATGCGCCCTACGGTAGGAAACAGGTTTAGCAAATCTAGATCATCACAACAATGATATACTCTACTGTATGTTCAGATTGACGTTGGTGTGTATTGTGAAGTTAGATACCCGCTTGTTTGTTGAGTTTGGTCTGATAAAAAGAATGCATTGTGTTTTTAAATAGGCCTATGGGCCAGCCTGTTTCTTTTTGTCTCTTTTTCTCCTTGCCAATTCAATTCTCCCTTGGAACCAGAAAATATATAAAACTTAAACTTAAAGCTTAAAGAAAGAAAATGTATTTCCCTCACAATGGCTGTTGGGGAAGACTGAGTTGGTTTGCCAATACTTTTGAAAATAAACAGTTGTCATGAAGTTGAAATGAGGGATAATCTGCCTGCACTGTTTTCTCATTGTCTCACCCTGCATGCAAAAGATAAGTAGCAGTTAACAAAAGCTTAAACTTGTCAATGAAGAAAACCTTCAATGTCACACATTTGACTGGGACAGTAGAAGTTTGGCTTTCCTAGAAAGAGACATAAGTTAAATATCACTTTGATATTTATTTGAAGGAAAATCACAGAAATGGATATCCAGTATTGTAACATGTGTTACCTGTCGTTCTACCACGCCGGTGTATTAAGCCACCGGCCAACAGCAGGACCACAGTTCCAGCGCACCCACACACCTGTCCCACGTTTTACTAATGTCCTTGTGTGTGTCTGTGGAGAGGGTATATGTTTGTGGTGCTGGGGTTGTCTTGTCATCTGGTATTGACTTTGTTGTCGCGTGCTACTCGTTTTGTGTATACAACGACTTCAGCAAACTTGAATCGTATTATTAAATGCCGAGCTAGGCTTGTGCTTTCTGAAACCTATGTCTCTCTCGTGCTCTCTGGTTTGCGCCTGCACTCACCCCCCACACACACCGGACAAGTATGAAATAAGTATAGTGGTTTGGAGAGAATATTTAAGATACAATCCATGATTTCAGTTGGAATCTGCCTTAAAGTGGAAACCAGCATTACAAAAACCCCTACACCAGAGTGCTAGCTGTTTAAAACGTAAACAGAGAGCAGGGACTGAAATGTGTTGTTTTGGGAGCGCTATAATGTGCAGCATCCGGTAACAAGTCAGCCTTTAAAGTTGACAATCTTGTTTAAACACGGATGTGGATGAAAAGACACAGCGTTTGATGTAATTTGACACAGTAGAGAAAGAACATCTGCTCTAACATAATACAAGCACCCTGGCTTGTGATGAAGAAGGATGACAGCCGACAAAGAGGGAACAGTAGTTAAATTAGTAGTAGTTCTGTACTCATGTATAATTTAATATGGTTTAACATTTTACTGGAGCTTTATTAAGACTAGCCTGGGTTCAACCCACCCCTCCTGATAAAGACCCAGGACTGACAGTGTGATCTGTCAAGGTCCTGAACTTAAACCTCCACTGAAACCACTGTAAACTGATTTAGTGGAATGCATTTGGACTCCTCCTATTTGCTCAGCATCATGGATGATTAGCACTCCTGTGTCTCAGTAAATACAATCTTGTCTAAGGACCGCGTGGCATCACTGCGTGGCATCCCCTGTTTGAAACAGGGGTCACTAGCCACTGTACCACTCTGTCCCCATAAATGCATTAATGTGAACAAAAACCATCATTAACATCACAAGTGAGGAGAAAACATAGAAATAGACATAAAATAGGCATTTAAAACTATTTCTTTAACAAATAATTGTGTACATTTCTTACCTGAAATCAAACACAAGTCCAACACACCATACAGCCTCATGGAAGGACAAACCAGGAGATAAATGTCCATCAGTCTAGCCAATAACATTGACCCATATCCGTCAGCTGCCAATTCATCATTTACTGAACTATGATGAATGGACCTGTCTCCTCTGCTCAATGTGATGCCGACTGGCCATGCTGGGAATTGTTGCCTATTGCCTATGACACCTATATATGTACATCCTATATATAAATATATGTATAAACATTATGTATGTATATATATATATATATATATATATATATATATATATATATAGTATATATACAGCATATATTACACTCTAACTTATAGCACCAACTTTTATCCTCAGCTCACTGTTTATGTTTATGTTTAATTTGTGTGCCTTGCAGCAGTAATATAAAATAACGCAAAACTCACGGAAAAGTATTTACGGTCTAAATACACTGTAGCTCAGCTGACTGGTGAATGAAGTGTGTTCCCCTCTGGTCCTTTTTTTCTGGAGTGTGACTAAGTCCCTGCGATTTCTATCCTTGAGTTTAACAAAAAGTGTGTTTTCTGTTTTGTACTCGCAGAGAGGCTACAGGGCAAAGAGGCGTCAGGGTGCAGGCAGTGGCGATGCATGGATCACCCGCGGGTGGGGGCGCTAGCCTCCATCTGCATCGCATTTTGTGGCTCTGGAACATCTTTGTGCATGGCAAGCTCTTAATATAGCAAATGCATTAATGCCTACTAGAGAAACATGTCAGTGGCTAATAATGTAATGCAACATTGCAGTGCTATGTTGCACTGTGCAATATTTCATCTTATTTTGACTCGGCTTTATTGGAATGCTCACCCTAATCTCATGGCAAATTAAGGTGTCAAGTGTCAAACTGTTGGCAGTCACACACTCTCTGGTGTCAAAGTTGAGTTTTCATTTCACAGAGGTTGTTTTACTGTGTAAAATGGCGGCTCATTTTGCCAGCAATCAGTGTTTTCAGAACATTTCAATGCACTGATGCATCTATTATTCCCGTCCAAGGTACGCCGATTGTTCTGAAAAGGAGATGATAAGTCTGATTAAACTGCTATAAGAACGAAGCTGATGATTTGGTTCCAGATGTGTTGAGTTATTTTAAAATTTGGCAAGGGATGAAGTAAGAAATTTAGCAAAATGTCCAGGGAAAAAAAGCTGTCAACTGCATAAATGTGGCTCATTATTGGCTATTTTACCATCTACAGTGAGGAGGCTGTCTCACATTGGGCTTGTAAAAGATCTAATAAGCAATGCACCCCTGACAGAGAGATGGATGCTTGGACCAGAAGGTATTTAATAAGAATCGAGGACAATATGAAGAGCATAGGAATTAGGCTGGGACTCAATGCAGTTTAAAGAGTTGAATGTGTTTCATATCATGTGTGTGCATGTTTAGTACAGTCTTTCACATACGTATTGATATATCAATATGGATGTATAGTGTTTGTGACGTCACCTATAGATTTGTAAAGGTGTGGTTTGAAGCTAGGTTTTTGGCTTCGCAGGCAGCTAACTGGTAACCCTCATGCTGGATGGCTGGCTGGCTGGGTCACTGTCACCCCTCTCCCAGTGTCTAACCACCACTTGGTCACCTTCCCTCTCTAATATCTCTCTCCTTCATCTGTCTCCTCCGCTATTCTCTCCTTGCTCCTGTCAGCTGAACAATTCTCTCACCTGTCCACTGACGAAGTGTCCTCTCTCTTCCCCTACTTTGACTCTGTGTGCTGCGTTTGTCACGGTCAACCGCCAGAACCTTCTCTCCAGCCTTGCTGTGTGCTCCATTGCTGACTCTGCTCTCTCCTGGTGGCCAGCGGAGAACTGCTTCTTATGCCATTTCCACACTGGCTTCAACACTCAGGCGTGATGATTCCCAATTGGTGGAAGAGAATAACATAACCGCACATATATAGCAACATATACAGTATATATAACAACCATGAACCGCATTTAAAAGTAAAACTAGATAATCAAACAAAATAGAGACATTAAGTCAGATTAGCTCATAATCAGAAAGCTTCCCTAAAAGCATCTTGCAACCCATGGGGGTCCCACCCCAGTGGTCTAGTAGGGTCTAGGATGTTTCTGTACAGTATATTTTTCACAACAAACAAACATGATACAATGTACACAATACATGGTCTTCATGTTCACATTTAGTGGTCCAGGAAGCATTGAGAAGGCCCACCACGCCCCAGAATCTACCATGTGCATCAAGCAATTAATCATGTCAGCCATTTCTATGGCAGGGCTCGCCCAAATGTTTCCGAATATGGATGGACAAGTTCCTACAAAAAGACAACATTTCAAAAAACCACCTCCAGTTCTTATTATGTATTACTGTATGCATTGTATTGTCGCATGCATTTGACATCTACCTAAGCCTAAGGACAATTTCCACTTTGGTGAATAATAACTATTCTATTCGATTCTATCTGGCTGTCAGTGCCCCAAATTAAATGTTACTAGACTCAGCTCCTCTGAAGTTAAAAATATCCATGTATTAGTGCTTATACAGTAAGTGATGGTGACATCACTCCGCTGATATGATGGGAGCACAGCATTTTAAAGTCTTACTAGGGGAGCGATGCTGTGGTGAAGCGCCTCTTGACACAGTTTTGTGCTCTGCCTCCAGCTCCATTTTACTCCACTTCTCTCTTGCCTCCCTCTAGCCTCTTCAGCAGACTCAGCAATCTAAGTTTTTGTTTATTTTTATATATGCGTGCATGTGTACAGAATGGTGTTTTATATATAACTATATATTTTATATATGGTTGTAAACTGCAGCAGTCTGCAGACAATACAATAGGTAAAGCAATTTAATGTGTTTATTCAAAATGCCCCCCCAGTTAAAAAAACTGCTATCGACTGCTATGAGTAGCTACAATCAATGTCAAACACTGTACTGTCTCTCTTTTTCATTACTTTCAAATGTATTAAAAAGTGGAAAACTAGAATGTAATAGGAGTCTTACAAAACTTTACAATTTACAATTAGGTCATTTAGCAGACGCTTTTATCCAAAGTGACTTACTATTATATGCTACTATTAAATGGAGCAGATAGGGGTTAGGCATCTTGCTCAAGGATGTACAGGTAGGCCAACTCTGGAACCGACAACATTCTGGCTGGGAGTACAACACCCAGAAAAATGTTTTGGGTGAAAACAAGCCAATTCGCGAGTGCTAATCCATCAACCATCACTAACTTTAGCTATCATAGCCAAGTTACCTGGAAAGTTAATTAACCACACATTCACCCTGCGACCAACAAAGGTGCTCACAGGCGTAATAAACTAACGTTAATGTCTTTATTACATTATATTGTCTGAAAGCCCACGTGAAGTCTGTGTAAAGTGTCAATCATTTATGTTGTGCTGCATGTTTAATTTATCTAGACATAAGGCTAGTAGCTTTCATTTATTGCATATTCGTATAGTATACTGTATAACTGTAATGGCAGGAAATTAGTTTTCAAATTTTAAATTATTATTCCTGGGGGGCGCTTGACCCCCCACAGATTTGATCCCCCCTGATGTTGACTCTATGGTTACGGCCTCCTTGCCTCATGCCAGTATACTGTACTACTAATTTAGAACTGTCTGAACAATCACATTGCTTGTAATAACACCCTAAATTTTTACCCTGAAACAAACAGGCATTAATGCTAAAAAAAGAAAACAAGCATAAATTAATGTTTAGAAATCTTAACTACTCTTAAAACTAATTTCAAAACACATTTAAAACATTTTTGTTCTGCTGAGAACCTAGCAGATACTTTGTCTTTGAAGCCTCCTGCCTCTGACTCAGAAGTTCAAGTGAACAGTCATATCCTCCTGGATTGTCTGTGAAGGCCTTTGTTGTGGCCAATCTCCCGTCGATTTATTTGGAACAAGAGCACTGCACCCATCTGCTAAAAGGCAGACTGTTATTCATCATTCATTGTTTCAGATCCACTCAGATTAATCGGTTCACTGCAGGATGAAAACAGTCAATCTAGGTTTAATATTGGTTCAGCAGGACATTACGTTCCATTACGTTCCAGGAAAATAGAGGCAGGAGGAGACATTTTGGTTACAGGAGCTAAAATTGAACTTTTTGATGGAACTCTTATAGATTCAAAATGACAAAAGTACTAATGAAAACATTAAATGTTTTACATGAAGTGCCCTGAGAATGTTCAAACAACATTTTGGAACTATAGCAAATGTGCATAGAGTAAATCACTAGTGATGATTGCGCCTTAATCTACCTGTGTAGATGAAGGGAAAGAGACAGGCTCGAAAGGATTACAGACCTGACATTACTAGGGAACTAGGGTTCACCAAGCCATGACACACACAAACCCCATCCATTTAATTTCTGGAATGGTCCAATACTAGACTTCTTGACGCAAAATATATGCACAGAATTTATATACAGAAGCTGAAATCATTTTAAAATAGTTTAAAATAATGCAATAAACTAGATAATTCACCCAATAAGAAGAAGTATGGCACCAAAGAACTAAACCGTTTTCAAAACAATCCAAAGATAACAAGTATATAAGAGGGAACAATCATTATTCATGATTATGAGACCAAAATTTCCTTTTCTAGCTCCTACAGTAAATCGTAGCTCATACACGCGGGCGCATACACACACATGCACAGAAGGTTAGTCAAGACACTTGTGGTATCTTGACATGAATTGTAATGTGCTGTATGACAACCAATGACAATACAGTTTTCCAGCAAAACAAGACAATCAAGTTGCAGTTTGGAAACAACATTAGAAATTGTGAAAACAACTTGTTATCCCAGTTTCTATTTTGGCTGGATGGGAATAGTAAATGGAGAAACCAATTTATCATTGTAGGCTGGTGGTGATGGTGTAGGCTGGTTTCACGGTACGTTTGGATCTTTAATAAGAGCACTTGTTGTTATGTGTTATGGTATGATATATAAACTTCACTTAATTTTGTCTTTTTTTATCACAGGCAGCATGTGAGTTTTTTTGTTTTTTTGTTCAGTAGAATTAATGTAATAGACAACAAGGAAAAGACTGTCCAGGAATGGTTCCATAAACATGACACCGATTTCATTTTAATACAGTGGCGTGCCCAGTGGCTGGATGTAAATCCAATTAAACATCAGTGGCCCGAGATGGAATAAGATGCAGTCAGCATGGCTGTAGGCCATAGAAGAGCTAGCAGCAACACCGCTGCTGGGTTAGCGGTTTCAATTCACACCACGGACAATATTTCTGTAATTTTTACACAACGCTGCATAACGCTGATCTCTATAAGGATGCTTCTACAATAAGACTACAGGAATTCACCTGCCCAGTACCAGATCATGTCTGTATTTAAACAAAAGTATAAATGCGCTTTGCCGAAGATTCCAGGTTCATATTGTGATGGCAAGCCCTGTGTGTTACAGTACTCTCACTGGGTCTGAGTTAGAGGTCATTTCCCAGTTACATCATTGCTTGCCACTCATCCTCATCAAACCGCCTTAGGACTAAGGTGGTCTCACAGACCAGTACCCTGTCAAGGTTAGGTACATTTACATAAACACCATACAAAGTGGATTAACATTACATCACCATTTGCTGGCAATTTGTTGTCTCAAATTGTATTAAAACATTCACACGACAAAAATAAAACATTGGAGATAATCACGTCTTTGCCCCCACAGAACACAGATAGTGACATGATAGTGAGAATAAGTGGATCAGTGGGTACAAATACTTCAGATTGTACACGCTGCCATATTGCTCCCATATAAACCAATATAAAACAGTCTGCCTGCTGACTGGGACTAAACAACTGTAGTAAACAAAGAGCAACTCTAATATCTTCAGATGCCTCTCAAATGAGTCATTGTTGCGGGCCTAACTTAGTTTCAACTGAGCATTCATAAGGAGCCCTGTTGTAGGATGACTACACGGAGTTGTGGACAAAACGTTGGGTGCATTGAGCTGCAAGCTGAGTGAGAATGACCAAGAGAGACAGAGCGAGACACCAATAGCAATGGAGATAGAGACGGCGAAGGAGATGCAATGAGATGGAAAGTAAAGCCTTGCACTGTCTTGCATAGCCCTTGCACGCTTGTTGTCTCCATATTGTCAATTTGTTTTGTGAGGATGATTCCACTATGAATCAGAGTATGACCTACATCTGAGCATCCAGGCTCAGAATTGCAGAGATATCATTATAGTGGCCGTGTTCTTGTCCACTTATTTAAAATTACAGCTATTTAATACCATTCCTTCAGGGAGCCTACGGCCTGGATATTTATGTGGCTGCTGTAGTGTGTCGGTAGAGTTGTTCCAAAGGGACCGTGCGCTACGCTAAGTCACTAACTAGCGTCATCCAGTGAGAGACTTGGGATAGTGACAATATAATATGAAATATGAGTGACTTGAAATATGAGTGACTTTAATTTAGATTGTATCTTCAACTCACCGATGATCACAATTTGGTACTCTGAATTTGGAACCATTTTTTAATACAGAGAAAGAGAACAAAGATCTATTTCAACAATGTATGGATTCAAAAGAAACATTACACTTGACTAGTTTACTTCCACTTCATATCAGCAAAATGAAGAAAAAAAAACAACTTACATTTAACTATAGGCAGAGTGGCTCTCTGCTTCAGGAACTGGGTTAAACTTAAATGATCATATGAGCTATTTGTGTATGACGATGCATATACAGTATGTGTTGAATATTTGGTTAATAACCTGCCTCAAGCCCTGTGTAGATACAATACACACAACTGTATGTGTAAGTATGTCTTACTGGTAAATGATTGAACTGATATAATGTACCCTGCAGTAACACTGCTATTTACCTCAGTGTGGAGGGAAGGTCTCTACTCACGAAGGCACACAAAAACAAATAAAATGAGCATGTAAAAGGTATTTTAAAGTCTAAATTTATTCACTGTTTAAAATGAGCCTGGGAATGGAATAGAATTTCATTTGGGGGACTTTGGATTCTATATCTACACTGCCTCCTGCCAAAAGAAATATCAGATTTTGGAATAATGGTACTCTGAACTAACAGTAGATCAGGCCCAAATATAAACTCCCAGTTTTTCTCTCTCAGTCATACAAACACACACACACACACACCCTCTTTGCTCCTGGACTGTCTCTTTTGGCATGCCGTTAGAGTTGCCAAGGTACTAAAGTGACAAAAGCGAGGGATTAAAAAAAGAATGTGAAGATGTCACAGAGGTTCCTCCCTGTACCAAGCTCAGTAGAAATGGTCATAGGTTCAAGGCCTATCTGTTACAGTGATCTCATACCATCTCATCTGTTAACATCAGTTATCAGCGAGTTTGACATTTAAACCTCCTTCAGGTTCCTGTGCAAGAGCTGTAATAATAATCTGGATGCATATGATTTTGTGAACGCAATTTTTCGACCATAAGACTAAATTGTGTTGCTGCGCGGAAAATTACAAAAAATTATCCTGACAGTCTTTTTAAATGTATATATCAATACAATTTTTAAAAGCAGTCAGAAAACAAATTCATATGGTTTCAGTTTAGTTCCGTTCAAACTAGATATCTAGTTTGAAGGGAACTAAACTGAAACCAACTTGTACTCATCCAGAAATTATCCATAGATTATCAATCTGTAGATCCTAACCCTCCATGAATCAATATTGTTTGCTACAGGTATATAGCGCATGTAGATATCACACATGACCAATGATTCCCACAAGAACAAAAACAGGGCAGAATAACACACCTCCGTGAACCTCAAATGAGCAAAGTCATCATGTGGTTGTGAATAATAAGAACCGAAAAAAGAAACTGGGCTAGTTCTCCACACTAGAAATCACACTCACACAAACATACATGTCCTCTTCCTCAGTTACATAACCTTAATGTGAGAGACAGCTTGACTGAGACATCCTAGGCCCGGCTTGCGATTGCCATTTAATTCAGAGCGCCATGGAATTCATTCATTCATTCGCATGTTGAGCTCATGACCTGCGTGTCAGGCAGACGAATCATGTGGAAAGAAGGAAGCCGCCGCGGGGAGGACCACGGTGTGTGCGTGTTGTGAAGGGAAGGGTGCCTCTCTCTCTCTCCCTCTCTCTTCCTCTCTCTCCCCCTCTCCCTCTCTCTCTCTCTCTCTCTCCATTGCCACAATCCCCCTCTCACATTTGCAAGCATGCATGTGTCAGTGTGCCGTTGTTCAGCACAGGTAGTTATGGTGACCCTCCCCCTTTCCTGCGATGCGGAGCAACAGGCGCTAGTGTTCCTGCGTGGCAGATGGGAGAGGCTCCCAGAGGCCTTTGCTGCATAAGGCGGGCAGGGCCAGGCGGGCAGACGGTGACAAATGGCAGCGGACTTGCTCCGCCCCAGCAACTCATATCCCACCTGGCACCCCCCCGCTCTGTGTCCATCTCCCCCATTCTCCGTCAATGACACAAGATAAGTGAGGCACCGCCCGTCAACATCGCCTCTTCCCTCCTACGCATTGATCGGAGGACGTGGGGTTCAGGGAGACACAATGAGGCAGCCAGGTAAAAGTGGTAGAAGGTCATTACAGTAAGTTTGACATGTGATGATATGGGATTGACTGGGTGGGGTTACGCCACCATTTCCTGACTTAAGCAGCTAAAGAAGCTTCAACTCTAATTATTACACAAAATGCATGTATACATTATTTTGTTACATAGAATAGAGTAAATATAGCAGAAGCTCGAGCATACACACACACTGCTGCATACTGTACATATACCCATGGACCGCATGCGGTCGTGGTGGATTCAGCGGCCAATTTACTAATTAACAAGTTGTCCAACTCTGCATATTTGGCCACAAAGACAAACACAACTCTGCCGCCACAACCCAGAGGAAGATCAAGTTCCAGATGGCCGGAGCACCTTGAAGATCTAAACACCTCAGGATTCATAATGTCTTCTGCCTGGCAGATGACCCGGAAAGCACTTGAATGGAGAGCCAGATGTTAGCCATCGATGCTTCATAGGGGCAGGCGACTGTGTGAAAGCAACATATGTGGAACTCTGTAGCCTATACTTGCGGTTCAGGGATAAGAACCCTTGATGCTCCCATCAACACGAGATCTACCCCAATGCGCGTCCACGCAGCTCTGCGCTCAACGCACATGTAACGTGCTGTGAAAACTGACACATGGAAAGGGCAGGCTCGGTAAGAGGGTTTATTTCTCGTAAGAAGTCGTGCCCTTCAGTATCGGTCTGCGTGGAGTTGGAAGTGTGGCTCAACGTCTCTCTCTTTGCTGAGCCAGTCACTCTTGAATTAGAGGGAATGTAAATGACTTACATAATCAGCAACCCCCGCGAATATAGTGAAGTCAGCGCTTAATAACAGCCTTGATAAGTGTGTGCAAAAATAGTCATGTTTTAAAAGTTAAATTGCAACCTGACCGAGCAAGTCAAAACAAAAATGCCAATTTATGTATCTCCTTTGTGTGTTTAACAAGGTGTATGACTAAGACGGTGTGATGTTTGGTGTGATTTGCCGATAAGTGTTTTCCTTTTCATGTCGTCTATGAAAGTGTAATTTCAGGTAGGATTATTTGTGTGAATGTATACTCCTGAAAACGTATTGATTGGGTGTGAGACCATTGCCAATTTTGGGTAATATTCATGTACAAGGAGGATATTAGTTATAAGGTCAGACAGTGAGAACCCCATCCTTATACACATATTTATTTCACATTTACAGCGGAATTTCATTTTCTTCAAGACAGATTTTCAATTAATTTAAATTTCAGCTGGCAGGCCCTCTGACAGGTAAAACAAAGCCTTTTTCCATTGAGATGGATTGGCTAAGGGTGTTGCTGCCATCTACTGTACAGCATTAGGTTAACACACACTATGTAACAGCCGAGGGCTTGAATGAAAATGAAACGGCCAAGGACATTTATCCTCGGTTGGCTACACACTGAATGTGGTTGAGATGTCTGGTGTAAAACTAAACAACGGTTAACAGAGAATTAACCTGTAACAGTAATCAGTAAGACAATATAAATAATAAAAAATAACATTGGCTTTGTATCTAGCAGCGGGGAAAACCTTTACATTTCTATCGGCAACCCTGAAAAGCACATTGACACAGTCGTGCATCAGACAAAATCAACAGAACCTTCTTGATAACACCGTCTCTTATTGTCTCCCTGCAGTGTGTACACATTCACGTGCACAAACTTTACCCTTCCTTTCTCTGCCTTCGGGTGACCCTGGGAGTGAATGCCTGCATGTTCATCCTGTAAGCAGCCGCAGACAAACTATACAACTGTGCGCCACGGGTGTTTTTGTTCCGTATGGCCGACAAAGAAATCAAAACGACCTTCCAGGAAAAGGTGAAAGGTGTGTGAGGGCCCTACTCAAAATAGTATGTGTCATCACTCACTACACAGAGATGCAGTGCATACTAGAACATTTACACTGAGTAATGTCAATATTTCTGAGATATTTGTAAAATCGCATGCAAATAGCATTGTTAATATGCTGCTTGTCCTAGACCACAGGCAAGGTGCCATGCTAGGCTAGCTGGACATCCAGTGGGATTTAGCTAGCTGGACATCCAGTGGGATTTAGCTAGCAGGAAGAGAAGATATGGCCCATTATAAATATTTTCTCTCATTTGGGCAACTAGCATCAATAAAGATCTGCGTCAATATATGAGCCGGACAGCTTGCATTCCACAGATGTCTGCACCATGGAAATGTTGCCTATTAAATGCCATGTGTTGCACTACTTTCACTCCAAAGGGAATTCTACTGCCATCTTTCCCCTCTCTGACTTTTTGGCCACTCATATTGCAAGCCATGACTCAGCTACACGATTCTATGACACTATGAAACACAGAGGAACAAAGACATCCTTTGTAGAAAAAGAAATTACTTCTTAACAGTTTTAGCAAATCCAGTAGACACAAATTAGAAGCCGTTACTACTGAAGTGACTGGTTGCTACTGGTTTGATGTCCTTGAACTGTCACAATGTTCTACCTTCTTGTCATATACAGCATTGAATGGAAAACAAAACAACTAACCAAATTAATTCAGTAAAATATTTATTTGAGCTACGTTATCCGTAAAAGACTCTCTTGAACACAGCGGGGAGCCTGGTGTTAAATTGCATTTCTGTTCTTATTTGGATAATCAGGGAAAACAGACCTGCATAGAAAGCAGCTCATCATACAGGGCCTTAGAGGATGCTATATTTTCCTCACAAATAGCAGCTGTTTTCATCAGCGTGAAAGCATATGGTGTGGGAATCATAAAAGTCTGCTGGGTGCTGCCTCCCTGTGTTTAAATTTAGTAATTGCTAGTAATACTGACCCGATAACAGTGTAATTGTCAGCATTCTTAGTTCAGCAAGGCAGCTTTAGAAGGAGTGAGTAATTCATATGATACACATGTTACTTCTATAGTATAATGTATGTACAGTAATATTTTCCAACAGCTCCAGAGGCTATAGTGCATATGGTTCACATCCCAAATCAACACCACCACAGAAATGTAACATTAGGGAATTGTTTTTGGATTAATACACTAATGCAGCCAAAAGCTGCAACCAATTGTATACGGGTCAATGCCTAGGAGCACAGGCTATATATTTTTGGTGTGCACAATGGCATGGCCCATTCACTCATAAGTAAAGAACACTGTTATATTTTTTTCAAACATTCAATAGACTACTACATGCTACAGCTAACTGCCACCTTTGGTTGTTGCAAAATAACAAACATTAATGTTAATGTAACTTGTGTTGAAGTGTTTATTCAAGCTATAATACTTCCTTGATAATCACAAAGACAGCAGATTACAGCAGTTTCTTTGATTCATTTAGTAGTTTCACTCAGGCACGCATTGGAAAAGATCAATATATTGAGTGACAATCCTCTCGTCCCAGACGACTATTAAATACAATAAAAATGTTTTAAAAACCAATTAAAAAAAGATATCAGAAAAAAAATGTGAAAAAGGCTGGCAGATTATTTGTTACAGTACGTATACAAGGTTTACAAGTGACAACTTTGGCATGAGTGAATAAAACCCTTGTATAAAAAGACAATATAACAGGCACATTCTCATGAGCAATGACATTAAGATTGCTTTACTCATCATGAATTTATATGCAATTCATATCAATGTACTAAAGCAAGCTAATCATTTTAAAATGAGTGTGAGGGCTCTCACACACACACACACACACACACACACACACACACGGCAGCTGACTTAGAAGTTGCTAGTGATGCACTGCGTACCTATCAACCTCCATCATTATGTCCTTGAACAAGGGACTTGGGTAGCCCTTTACAGTGGCTGCTACCTGCTCTTGACAAGGTGCTTTTAGGGTGAAGAGGTAGGACAAGAAAAGACTGAAGAACCAGATATTACTGTACACACTCATTATTGGAAAAATATTAGTACCTCATGTGTTACTGAAAGAATCATTTACTAAATTGTGAAAGTTATGAGAACCACAATATAAACTGCAAAAAAAAAACAAAACAAGATTGGCAACTTAACAAGGAAATTAAATGTGGCTGTATTGAGCCCTAGAGGTGGACTGCAAGTGATTAACTCAACAGGAAAGGGAAGCGGTTACTGAAAATCAGTTTTTCCATCTGTACACCACTCTGGGGTATAGCAACTAAGTGTTGACGCCACAGCCGCGAATCTACTTCACTTGGGTTGGAAATAAAATAAAATCAGACACTATCCCATCCAATAAAACATAGCTTCCAGTGAAAAGCATTCCCTGACCATTATGATCTTTGAGATCAGGGCTGTTTGAGTGCTACAAAAAATAATTTACAGTTTTTCAACTGCTGTCAAAAATAGATAAGCCTACTAATAGGTGCATCTTTATCCTTTGCTCAATTTGTATCCCCCTATTTGCATGGCAAAGAAATAAACCTAAGGGCTACTTCGGTTCGGTGGGAGGATGAAGTAAAGTTACCTCTCTCATCCACAAATTATTTGTATTTGTTTCTTCTTCTCCTTTTAGTAAGGCTCTGCTTTTAGACTTCGGTACAGACAGCAGGTGAACACCATTCCTATGACCTGTGGGCAGAAGAAAGGCACAGTATACATCATGAATGCATCTATCTAGCCATCTATAGCACTCTCCAAATTTGTCATTTTTATCACAATTGGTAAAACCGCCATTTAAACTCACCTGTACGCACGCAATCCCAACGCCCACAGCTCCGATGATCTTCAAGTGTTCCAGGATAAAATTTTCCAGTTTAGTGATACATCCACCCTAAAGGGAAGGTGAAATAAAGTGTGTAACGAAAACTAATTTTTTAAACGTCATGGTTTTATTGAAAGGAAAATAAAAATATATGACATTAAGTTGTATTTTCATGGCCTTTCTGGTGTTAATGTAATTTAACTTATGTAACAGAAGGCTTGATCAAGCCAGGCGGACCACCTCCCCCAGGGGAAGGCCGAGCCCTCTCACCTCCACCTTGTAGATGTTGGAGGGGTGGTCCCTGTGGCCACAACCCTCGGATGGGGTCTTACAGCAGCTGTCTGGCACCATACGTCCCTTGGCCTCACTGGAGCGGATCCAGGCACTGTCAGCCCAGTCTGAGGAACTGTTGCTCCCACAGCACTTGAACTGAGAGGAGCAGAGGAAGGTATAACTTGTGACTGTGGCTCACAATCACTATAGCCAAATCAAATACAACTAGAGAACAGCAGCAGATCTCATGACCGTTAAGACATCTTTCCAATGCATTAGTAGTTTGAAAGGACAATTACTAATCCACAGTAAGCAATGCGCAATTTGCACAAATCAATGAGATACAATTAAAGCTGCTTCCGTGGTTATACGGTTTAGTTTTACCTCCTGTTGCAGCTTGTCCACAGCTTGGGTAACGTGGTCCTGGTCTTTCTGCTGGTACTTCTTAACCAGGGTGTCTCTCAGGTTCAGCTTTAGCTCCTCATTAAGCTGCTCATCAACACACACGCACGCACGCGCACACACACACACACACACACACACACACAAATGTCATAATGAGTGGATTGTGCTACAAGCACCACATCATTATACAGGAAAGAGGCAGCCTTGGAGCAATGTGTGAGCAGCGCACCGCACAGCATATAAAATATAATCTCGGCAAAGTTAATAAGCACAATTAGCTGCAGTAGCAGAATATGCAACCGCTCCGCAAGCATTTATTACCAAGTATCTGAGGCACTAGCTGATGCACATCGATAAAGACACTTTTGACACGACATGTCATTTGGGGCAAAAAATATCAGGGCAGCGAGGATGAGCCGGGTGAAGGCAGAGGAAGTCAATGTTTTTGTTCCCTAGACCAGTGGCAGAATAGTGTCACTCGGGGGGGGGGGAAACAGGAGGTCTGGGCACTCAGTTTCTATGGCAACAAGCCAGCTGGGAAACCGTTGCAAATCAAAGCATGAAGGAGACATCATTGGAATGAATGACAGAAGGATGGGAGACAACAGAGTCAGACTGGGGAGGAAATGGACTCCCGTCTTTCACATGACAACAGCAACGAGGACTAAGGCAGTGCCTGGAGAGTTGAAACAGCCAACCAAGTGGAAACACCCAGGTGGGCCAGAGACTGCTAGCATAGCAGGTACACACATAGCACTGCATTAATCGAAACATAGCCTCCGCTCATGTGACTCGCAAATATGAAATGCCGGCTATGGGACAGCACTACAATAGACCTGTGAAGTGGTGTCGGCAGCAAATTAATAGGAGCACAGAATGGCGTTTTTCTTATTGTTTAGTTTTGGGTTATGCCCATGCTCACGTTAAAGTATGTGCAAATAAATTGAGCTTTTGACATACAGTACATTTCAGATCTATTGAGATCTTCGTTTGCAAGGTATAGGATGTTTGCTAACTGCTGAAAGTTAAAAGTCAGCTGCCGGCGCGTGTTTATGTGCATGTCACCCCTTGCCAAACTCTTTTAGTTATCCTTTAAAAAGAATGCCAAACCTGTAAAAGTAATACCTAGAAAAAATATAAGTACTACATAGCTGCACTCATAGCTACTATGGTACATTGCTATGTTAACATTACAGGGGTTTTAAATAAGATGATTTGAGTGATTTGAGAGACGTTGTTTATATGCGCTTGAGTGATAGCTTGCATGTAGCAAAACGCTTACTTTGACTACTCAACAGTCTCATAATTGACAAACACCAGTCTTATCCAGTGGGAATCTGTGCCTTTGACAAAACGTCTAAGTTTGCAACACATGAGTTAATCACAGACCGCAGTAGGGGCGAATATTATGAACAGCCTTAGATCAAGAAGTCCTTATTTCGGTAGGGGCACCCCGAAAATGACGTATGACTAGGTAGGTCTATGTATCGCTAGAAAGCAAAGCAGGACAAATTAGGAAAAATACAGGCCAACGTATAGTCATAACAATTCTGGATAAAATGCACGGAAGGAACAAAATATCCTAATTAAGGAAGGAAGAATAGAAGGAATTGTCTTTGAAGATAAAAGACAAATCGTTGAGAGAGAAACCTAACTGGAAAACGATTAGAGAGCAAGAGAAAGCAAGAAAGAGGGAGAGAGACAATGGCCCATGAGCTCAGTGACTATTCACGCTCAGTACTTGTATGTTATGAAAGAAGTAAGTATAATGATCACTGTGCAACTTCACAATAATGAATATCCTGATGTCTAGAAAAAAAGGTACTTTTGTGACTTTTGTCTTCTGCTGACAGCTTTGTGGGGTGGCATAAGGGATAAGGGATTACCTGTTGGTAGTAGATGTAGGCCAGGACACCCGCCAGGATCTCCAACAGGAAGATACATAGCAGCAGCACAAAGTACTGGGGAACACAGAAAGGAAAGAATACACTATTCAAATTTAACTGGACTGGTAGTGTGATAGAGAGAGTGTGCACAACGTCATGCACACATAATGTATACTTAAATATAATGTTTGGACAAATTAGACATAAAACAAATGAAGGAGTGAACTTTGTTTAATGTTGATATAACAAATGAATGTACACTTCAAATAGAAATATTTAAACATCTTTTCCATTGTACAGCCATTAGATAACAATATAATTAAGATGGTTTTGTTGAATATTCTTTTCTAATTGTCTGCGAAATATGCTTTCTTTATATGCCTTGCTGAAATGCCAACTAATTAGAGAGTACAGACAAAGTGATAGCTAAAGAAAGGTAATTAATTCATTCTTATTTAGATGCATTCTGTAATCAATTTATCACTGCCTATCACAGAACAGCTGTCATGCTTTGTGTTGAGAAATGCAGAGAAAAAAAGAAATCTTGAAATAATTAGTATAAACAACGTAGCTCCTATATAAAGCCAGTTAAAGAAATAAAGTTAAAGAAATAAAGTTTAAAAAAAATATAAGTTTTTTAAAACCGCAAGAACATTATAGGGTAAGTAACGTACAGTAAATATAAACACGTTTATTATCTCATAAAACATAATATCTAGACATCCAACATTCACAGATTAAACTATCGAGATTAGTTTTGATATATTTTTACAGTACTTTACAGTACAGAAGAAGACACAAAATGGCAACCGAATGTTGATTGACACACAAGTTCAGAAAATGCACGGATAGCCAGACCAACGGGACGCATCTCTCCCACTATTTTATCCTAGTAGTCAGTGAGTCTGCCTGGGCTACGTGATCAATATCTAAGTGCACACATCAAAGTTGTGGAGAATTTCGTCTGAATTACGGACAAAACAAGATACTATCAGAAGAACCTTGACCTAAACTCTTCTTGTCCATTGCTATCAGGGAGAGAGAATCAGACCAGTAAAGGCGCCTTGGTTTTCAATTTGAAAGCTGCGGCTGATTAGATCTTTAAGTGGCTCTGAGGCTGACGGCTGAGTAGATAGCTAAATGCATGTTGATGCACGGTTCACGGTTTGTTAAAGGAGATAGAAATCAAGAAATGAAGGGCACAAAACTACTTAATAGCAAACTGCCACTGGCATACCAACAAAGTCACTGACATATCCGTGCACATAAGAGGGGTAGGATAGACTAATGGTTGGGGTGGTGGAGTCCCAGCCGGAAGGTCTTGGGTTTGATCCTCGTCCTGCCCAGCCTTTCTGTACGTATCCTTGAGCAAGGTGTCTAACCGAGACCAACTGAAATATTTCACATCTTTTCAACTCTTTGATCATCAAACAGTGACTTAACACTAGTTTAATAAATAATAACTAAACTTACTGTCTCTCACACACACACACACACACACACACACACAAAGAACTGCTGCGTGACACTGACAAGCATCCAGCTGGACAGAGAACCCATGTCTTGCCAGGTCAGTTGAGTTAGTGACTGAACTGACTCACTACTCCTCCAGTGGTCTGGCCCACGTGTCTCACTGACACATCCACATTTCAACTGATGTTCCTGTCCGAGGCAGCTTCAAAACAAATGACCAGTCAAGTGTTCAGCCTCTTGCAGTGGCAGCCGTTAGCAGGGCGAGTAGTGATGGACAAACGTGGGTTTAGCACGGATATGACCAGTGACCTTCTGGTTACATAACTGGTTATTCTTATTATCTTTCTTTTCTCTTATAAAGTGCTTATTGCACCAACTGCACCATGATCAATTCCTTGTATGTTGAAGCTTACTATGAAATAAATCTGATTCTGATATACAGTAAGCAGGAGTGGGTATTTATTGTCAATGCAATGGTTTCTAAGATCTCATATACTAGTTCTTTTTCCCTGATTGAATCCCGGGGAGGTTTTTCTGAACATTTCTGTTGACTTATTGTTTTGACGAGAGACCGTCATTCCCCAGCTATGAAAGGCTATCAGACTGCAGAGCAATTATACTGCAAGCTCCGCTGGATGACATAAATGAGCTCTGAAGCAGCGATCCATTTAATCTTCTATTTCACTTGCAGCTCTGTCAGGACTATTGGCAAAGAGAAATGGAGTGCAAGCGAGAGATATAGAAAGAACAAGACAAATATAAAGAGTGACAGAGAAAAAGATTGAGAAATGTATACGCAAAAATGATACAGTAATGAATCTAAACAAGGATGGCGAAAGAGAGAGAAAGCTTCAAATCAAAACGGACAGAGAGAGAGGGGGAAAAAAACAAGTGATTCACAACATTAGACCTAATGAAAGAACACCAGATCTGTTTCTCCACAGTTGGGTCCTGCCTCAATTTTTCATGTGACGGATGCTCGGGTGGAAAATGTCTCTCGCTCCATTCCCTGACGTAAGCTGTCAGTTCTTCCCAACAATTCAGCCTTGCCTCACCCCACACCCCACACCGCATACCACACCCCTCCATGCATGAGTAAAATTTCTCCCTTTCAATAGTCCTTTGTTTGTCTATTACTTTATCGCATACAAAGATGTGGGAAAGAAAACCTGACATGTACAAATGTAGCCACAGGTAGGTTGAACCGTTTATCCTCTGCACAATCATAACCACTGTGCATTGTTCTTTTACGTTTCAAGTATGAAACATAAAATGTTAATAATATTCCAATGTAAAATTGTAATAATAATCCAAAGAGACAGATAACTCAAGTATTTAGCAAGCTCTTAGGGGTACCAGGGTACCCTGCCCTTCCCTACCATGTCCTTGGATTGTGTGTTCTGAATGGTGCCAGTAACATTTTGAGGGTCTCCTTGAGCAGATAGATTTATACAGGAACACTTGGCAGACAAAACACACAAACAAATCGTATAGGGCAGATTGAGTACTCAATATCTGCCATGTAAACGCTTTTCTGCTCCGTATTTCCTCAACTAGGAAGCCAGGGTAAACAATCAGTAAAGAGTAGGGCTGGTTACAGGCAAGGACCTCACGATACGCTATGTATCACGATACGCTATGTATCACGATACGCTACATATCACGATACGCTACATATTGTGATTCTCTACATGACATTTTTAAAATAGAGTTGAAAATACTGTGTACCACCTGTATAAATGCTGTGTACCACCTGGGTAGTCTAATATGTACATCACATTATATTGATAACTCAGCGGACAAATTGAGTGAAAACTATTTAATTCAAAATTTCCATTCTAATTTATTAGAATGGTATTTGCATTGCACAGTATTTTAAATCCGTTAAAAACTTGAATAATGTATTGATGACTGAACTATATCCTTAATTTAACATATCTATTCCCTGTCTTGTTCTGTGTATTTCCTTTGTGCTTAATTTTTTTTAAATGACAGTATCGTGGAAAAAAAAATTCACGAATGAAAAACTTTAAAGTATAGATTTATCCACAATCCACAGAATAAACCCTGATTAAAATTAAAAATACACCTAAAGATGTTTCGCAAAAATCTTGAAGACCCCCTAAACTGCACTGTAGGTTGTTACAACACATCAAAATCTTGATGTGTTGTAACAACCTACAGTAAGTTACAGTATGTCTCGTCCTTACAACTACTTAATGCTACATTTAACAACACAAACACAACACACTCAGATGCCCTGTGGGCACTGTGAACATTATGGCCTCTGCCCTGTTCCAAACCGAAAATATCCCATCCGCTCCGGTCTCCAGAGAGATCCAGAATGTTACAATGATTCATTACATTGCATGCATAATGACACAAGGGGTAGAGTGTATGGACCAGGCTGAGACACGTGTTCTGTCTAATCACAGTCAACTAGGGCTGGCTATTGGCACAGATGCCCCGATTCGATTACGATTCACAAGCTAGCAATTCGATTCAATACGATTAGATTCCGAGTCGATATCGATCCGATAGGAATGAGACATCAAATACTATATAGCAGATTTCCATATTTTATCCAGAATCTCTTTATTTGAGAAACACATGGGTATTTAGGCAGAACATTTGTTTTAGGTCTGCTAAATGCTTAAATGCAAATGTAAACATGGGTATAGTACCTTAAAAACAAAACCAACCTGTCTATCAAAACACAAATTTTTTTTTACTTTTGACTGAAAAGAATAGCTGAAAATATAAATGGGCCTGTCAAAAACTTTCATGCCATGTTTCACAAGGACTTTGACTTGAAGATATGTGCTAAAACATAAATTAGTTAAGAGAAGTTTGTGGGGGGCGGGACTAGAAAGTGCCTTTAATATGACAGTTATTGCCCCTCCCTTGCCCCTGCATACCTCTCCGACCTTCTCACCCGCCACACTCCCGCCCGCCTCCTCAGCTCCGTTGATGCTAACACACTCAAGACCATCAGGACTAAGCTCCGGACCTGGGGCGACAGAGCCTTCTCAGCTGCTGCATCCACCCTCTGGAACACCCTCCCCGACCACATCAAGCAGTCAAGCACCCTACCATCCTTCAAACAGGCCCTCAAATTGCATTTTCTGGTTAACAGACTTTCCCAGTTTTTCCCTAATTTCGATCGATCCATATATTGTACAGATCAATATGGAACTAGACGAATAAAAAAACGATTAATTGATTAAATTATATTTTTGCACACCCCTACAGTCAACTACAATGATGGTGCTACTTTGCACAAAGTAGTTCCTTTTAAAAAGGGGACTATACCTTTTGTTAAATCCTCGACTCTGTAGCTTTCTTACATCAGTATTAAATTCTCCCACCAACTAAATAAACCTCTCATTCACCTTATGTGCTAGGCCGGCAACTTACAGTCATATTCAGCCACCAATGACTTCCATCGTTTTTCAAAAACATACTTTTGTGTCTTAAAAAGATCTCCAGCTCTAATGGTACTGTAGTATGCATTATCAAAATTAATCCAGTTTGTTGTTGTAGAAGTGAATTTAAGGTACATTTCCATTTTTTATTTCAAAACGTTAATATATCTTAGATTAAACACACTGGAGTAATGCGTTTCTTCACAGAAAAAACAAAATAGTAAACAAAACATTGTTTGTTTTGTTTAAGGTGTAGTGTATACTGTAAAGCAAATGAGTACTACATATGTTGACATCATTCTCTCACCACGCGCAGCAACCTCCTCTGCTCCTTGAAGGTGGCACAGCAGCCCAGCACGCCTGTTACCATGACGATGGCTCCAGCCAGGACCAGTATGTAGGCGGAGGCAGCATAGGTCCCGGAGGACAGAAGGCTGATGTAGTCACTCTTCTCCACCAAGGTCCAGATGCCTACCGCCATCACTACACCTCCTGCCAACTAACAGAACATGGCATGAAAACTCCGCCTCTACAGCACTCAAGCCAGACTACAAACTACACTTCATGACACATACTACATGAATGCTGTAATGTAAACATACTGTATTTACATTTGATTAACAATGGAAGAAGTTAATTAGTAAGGCAAAGGCATTACACATACAGTACAGTATACAATAGAATGCATTGCATACATAATGTTATTATGCAAATATGCTTGTAGCCAGAATGAGTATTCCCCTTTTTTGCATTTTTCTTAATTTTATGGTATAAAATGTTCCATCTATTCTTCACTATAAAACTGTTTTGACACTGACTGATTTAGCAGATGTATTCTTATGCTACTATCATTGGTTTAGACTTGTAGTGTTTCCAACCTTTTTTAGGCAACTCTAGGGAAATAACTGCATTGTAGGTGTCGATAGATTTGATTTGGGTCCAAAACATTCATACGGTTATCACTCTGGCATTTGGCAAAAATTGTCACTGTTTGGGAATATGCAATATTGTTGTTTGCCATTATATGAACATATCTGGCAGACTGGTGATTAACACAGATGGGAAAAACAGACAGAGAAACAAAAGTGTAAGTTCATACTATGGCAGAAAGTGAGAAATAGCCCCTGTCATTTTCCAACACCAAGGCTACTCGGCAGATTAGTCCAGATGGTTTAGAAAGCTCATCTGAATGACTAAATCGGTTACTCTTGAGATTTTGAAGTTTGGGGAATATGGGCTTTCTATGAGTAATGTAAAAAAAGCACCTGCCTTTAAGTCCTATGTGAATGATGTGAAGTTATTATATTATTCACTTGGTCAAACAGCATAGACTAATGGCTTTAGAATGACACAGCTAATTATTTTAATTAATGAAATGTTGAATGTCACCCATATATTGGCATATTTGGCAATTGTAATTTCAAGAGGCCAGTGTTGTATTATATAAAACATGACCAGAGTACATTTAATCTTGAAATAGAGGCTAATCTTGGCCAGTAATTCAATTGTGTATGTTTCAGTTGTTTACAAACTCACAAAACTTTTATGAAATTGGGCTGTAGGGGCTTGTAAAATGGTGTAGAACTAGACTAAATGATAATTTAAGGTACAGTATGTAGAATTTAGGGGCATCTAGTGGTGGGGATTCAGATTACATCCCAATGAAAGAACTTACCCAGAAAAGGAAGTTGAAAGTAAATAGCAGATATTTCAGACAGATGGTTCCACATGTTTCCTTTTTCTCTTCAGGTGCCCCCATGCTGCATAATAAGAGTTTATTTTAAAAGTTAAGACAACTTCATACTGTACTAATACATGAGCCAGTTTAAGCAGTGCACAAATCACAAAATCACAAAAGATTTATGGAAGTTTTGAACCAAAAAAAAAAAAAATAATAAAAAAAAATATATAAAAAAAAAACAACAAACAAATAAATTCTAACATCAAAAACTCAAACCCAACCACACCCAACCACACACCCCCACACCCACCCACCACCCCCCCCCCCCCCCCCCCCCCC
>JAOEHI010006382.1:25463-36152 GCA_025447815.1 Percopsis transmontana | reverse complement strand
CGGGGCGCGGTCGGGGGGGGGCGGGGGGGGGGGGGGGGGGGGGGGGGGGGCCGGGGGGGGGGGGGGGGGGGGGGCGGCCCCCCCCAGACCGCTCGGGGACAAAGTAGAGAGCATCACGTTGACGCTATAAATAGCCGCACAGCGCCGCCTTCCTCACTCTGTTTGGGTCTTTTTAGAAAGGCAAAAAAAAAAAAAAATCTCTCACTTCTGTTATATCCTCTGGCCAAGGGCAGACGGCGTGGGGCAAAACCGCCGTCTGCGGTCAGAAAGAGCAAGCGGGCCAGAGAGAGGGGGAACTCGTATTGAGCCTGGCCTAAGGTCACCGTTGCGAATGGCCTCATCGCTCTCTGCTACTGATCCAGCACTGGCCCCGGCCACCCACACACACACACTGAGTTTGAGTTCCTTTCTGGCTGGATTTCCAGCCCCTGACTGGAAATCCAGCAGACACACGAGCAGACACAGGAGAACTCACTCGCTCATGGTTAATGAGGGCAAAAGGCTATCAAATATTTACGCGCTCGTGAGGCGCGCTCACGTGGCGCATAGCGTTGAGAGAGATTTAGTTTTAAACGCAGGTTCCATAGCCTTGCGTCACGTGAATTAGCGTTCCCAGCCACTGCTTAATATCTGGCTTTCCTTCCTGTAGTAAAATGGTCTTGCGCAGTGTGCATGTCTGTATATTAGAGTGAGAATTGACCAAGCAAAACAGGTAAATGCCTGTGTGTCAAGACCCTTGGCCTGGACTCTGTTTCTATTTTTCGTTGGCTTGTCTCTTCTGTATCCTTCCCGGCCCCTCCCTTGCTCTGCCCTGCTTTCCCCCTGATGGTCCTCTCTGTTCCCTGGCCCTTCCCCTCTACCAATTACCTCCATCACCTGTTTCCCTAATCATCTCTGGTGTATTAAGTCTCGTTGTCATTGTTTGTTTATGCCGTAAGCCATGTTTTCCCTAGCTCCTTGTTATTTCTTGCCTTTCCTGGCTTCCATATTAGTTGCTAGCTTCCATGTTAATGCCTAGCTTCCATGTTTTTTAGGTCATTTAGCAGACGCTTTTATCCAAAGCGACTTACAATTACATGGTGCTATTACATGGAGCAGATAGGGGTTAGGCATCTTGCTTAAGGCTCAAGGATGCTTACAGGTAGGCCAACTCTGGGCTCGAACCCACAACCTTCCGGCTGGGAGTCCAATACCTAGACCACCAGACTATCCTGCCCCCCATGTTCTGATTAGCTTCCATTTTAGTGCCTTGCTTAAATGTTAATTTTGAACTAATGAACTACTTGTACCTCTTTTATAGTTCTAGTTACTTTGTATATTTCCAAGCCATGCGTATTTCTAGGCTTTGAATATAATTTGAGTATAATTCCTAGGCTCGGGTATTGCTCCTAGCCCAGTCTATACTGTCCGTCTATCTTGCCTGGTATTCTCTGTGGAGCTATACTAAACTCCCTGGAACCCTGAACTTGGTCTGCACTTAGGCCCTAACCTAAACGCCTAAAGAGTCTAAGAGTTCTGTGGGTGTCGAAAGAAATGGAATAGGCTCTTTAAATGATGCCTATAAATACACAGATCAGACATATCTCAAGGATAAATGGAACTATTATTTTGCTTAAGCCTAGCACTTTTTTTTATCTTTTCCAATCAGTTCTGGTCTAAATGTTAGTATTTTAATAATAGGAGTACTTACAGTCTCTGTTGGCAAGTCATACTAGTCTCAATTACAGTCTCAGTTATGAATGAATCTTTGCTGTAATTTAAGAATGTTTCACATACACACAAAACACACAGAAAATGCTTTCAAAATCCTTCTGAATAGTTGTGGAAAAATGGTAAAGCACTCTTTTAAGGGCTTAATTTTCTTGGCTGGCGTTTCTCTGGTACTATTATTTTCTTTATTATTTAATTTTGTTTCTGTATATTTAATTATCTGTAAACAGGAAAGGGTTCATTTGCACTTGACTAATGGTCTACACTTTGTTTAAAGCTAATCATGTACTATGGATAGTTGACTTGCCATGAGGTAGGAACACCAAGAAAGTTTGAAAGCTTTCCATGTAAACGTTTGATGAATTCAAAATGTGTAATCATTAGTCATAGTAACACAGAAATTAGTTTACAAGCAATCTTATTCCATTCCATTCAAAATGGAATGGAATAAAATGAATGAAATAAAACTATGAACAAATTATTTTTTGTTAAAGTACAAATTTGTGCAAAGTTTAAAAACGTTCAACCTTTCAATACTATCTTCAGATGTTCAAAATGTAGCTTCCGGCATTCAGATTGTGGCAGCCAATTAGCTTTCTTCAGTGCAGAATGAACAGTGAAGAATACCGGCAGTGAGCAAAATACAGTTTTGAAACCATGACTAAACTAGCACTAAAGATGTATAAAATAGGCACATGTTAAGATCTGTCTGCATGTCTCCAATTACAGAATTTCTATTGTTTTGAAATTGTTTTGAAACAAATTTGGTAGCATTAATTTCCTTATGACAAGGCAAGATATCGATTTTGAACATTTATGAAGAAAAACAAATTTGGGGCAGCTTGAAACTAGGCTTGAAAAGCCAGCTATGACAAAAGCAAACCGTGTGCTGGTCACTGACAGCGGTTCTGTTTTTGTTCTCTTTCTGAATTTTACATTTATGTAATGTTTCTGTTGATGCTATAAAACACATTGAAGGAAAGGCACATTATCAGGGTCTTAAATTAATTATACAGAGACCGAATTGGTTGGGTCAGAGAGTCTAAAAGAAATATGCTGGAGTATCAGAAGAGATTAAGCAGGGAGGGGTTGGGAGAATAGCATGAGAGTAAAATTTGTATATTTGTACTTATTTACCCCTCTCTTCAAGCCCTATAGTTGGACAGACTGCGAGAGGCAAGTCGAGATGAGAAGTGGGCTGTTCTATTTCCCCATTTGACAGTTGTTGCCATGCTACCCTGGGCAGTTGGAGGCCAAGCCTTCCTCCTTGCATGCTCCATCTAAGATTCATGCAGTGTTCTGGAGAGAAAGGGCAGGCAAGTAGCACTTCCTTAAGGTAATCTGCCGCTACGGTATCGTGTCACATCTCCGCCGCCCAAACCCTCCCAGGATTTCCCTGTCACCCCTGGTTCTTCGCTAGCACACCACCGCAGGGACCCATAATTTTTAAACACTTGATTGTTACTAAAAAATGAACCGGGAACTTTTCTCAGTGTAAGCTAGGAGGACAGATAGATACAGGGGGTTGAGTCCCGGTCATGGTTAATTTATTCTATTTATACATAACAGGATGGACCAGGTTCCTTTTTTATCTAAGACAATGGGCCTAATTTTAGAGAGCATCACGCATACCACTACTGCTACCATGCCCATATGCCCATTCTCTTGGAAAAAATGCTGCTGAAGAATTGCTGAAACACATGGAGTGCATGAAAAAGTAATGTTGCAAGGATGTAATCAAGAAAATCCGGATGGATTATCGGAACTCAACAATTTTGTCACTGAATAAAGTGTAGTCTGTAGTAAATTAAGTCTGTCACCTCAGTCAGTGAGCATTGCTAGGACATACAGTACTAACGTCTGGATATGGAAATAATAACTTTTTTCAAGATGCAATAGCACAGATGTAGAATGCCACAGGCAGCAGGGAATGTATTAACAGGGAAGTTATTTTAGAATATTTAAACACGATTCATTTGATGTATGACAATGGGTTTTCTATATGTTTTAATGCAGTTTAACACCCCCAGACCCCTTAGTATGGGCTAAGCACAGAATGTTTACAAGGTTATATTTCTTGAGTACAGTTTGATGTTAGCTTGTTAGCAATGCTAACGCTAACGCTATCCCAGTCCATCAAGTGTGCCAGTGATGAATTTTCCGAAACAGTCAGGAAAATAAGGTAGGAGGAGTTTGAGGGAGAAAAGTGAGGCTACGCTTCTCTCGGGACACATTTGTCTTGAAAGAATCAAGGAAAGTCTGTGGTATTAAGTCTATTTCTGTTCACCAGAATAGATAAGGGAGCGGGAAAAATCCCCCTGAAATGACGGGCGACGGAGAGGCAGAGGCAGAGAAGGTGATGTATGCCAGGGAAGGCCGACGTGTCAGAAACAGAGAAGGATGAGGCGGGCGAGGAAAAAGACTGAGTTAGGTATGGAAGGGGAGGATAGGGGGAGGATAAGATGGAGGCAGATGAGGGATAGGGGGTGCCAGGGAAGTGGCATAGGAGCAGAGCAAGACAGTGATAAAGTAGCAGAGGGCGGAAGGAGAGAGCAAGAGCAGAGGAATAATGGATGAGGACAATAGAAGTGCATTATAGCAGGAGGTGGTGGCTGTGTGTGTGTGTATTGGGTGCTAAATGCATGTTGAGGCATGAGAAACCATAAGCTTCAAACTATTAATGTCCCCTAATGTATGTCGCCCACCATCAACATAAAAGCTTGCTTTTATGTTGGTTTATTTATAATAGTAATCTGTAAATATGTGGGATTTGGATTGAGTTAATAATGGGTGACAATTAAATGATACTACATGCTCTTGATTGCATAGTCAACTTTAGAAATATTATACAGGAAAACATTATTCATTGTCTAGCTATTAGCTCGTAATTACCCAGTATACCAGTTATATATACTAGTAATAAATTCAAACAATATTTAATACCTCATACAGTATCAGAATACAAATAGCCTATAGCATTAAAAAAAGTTATTCATTATTTATGTGTATGATTTATTTTGTAATCGCACATAAGTAAGAAGAAAATATATGGTTTACGGCTTTGCTTTGTATTATAAAACAGCGGTTCTTGGGCTGTATACTGGCACCTACTGGTGTAAATGCAGCTGTATCAACCTTTATTCTTATTTATCCATATTCTTATAATACTTTTGTCTTACTATACATCCATGGTACCAACGCTAACCTTATTTGTTAACATAGTGACCTCCATGGCAGCGGGACCCGCGCTATGCCGAATAAAATATCCATTTTCTACAAAACGATTTGAATCTCCATTCTTTGTAATGTTAATAAAGATAATAAATATAAATTTGTGTATGCATATCAATAGTTTTTGTTTAAAACATAGTGCTACATTAAACACACCATAAAACCGTAGCTGTAAAACCCAATAGCAAGTCATTATTGAAGTATCTACGGGACGATTTGTTAACTATTTGTCACTATTTAATCTCGATTGAGAGTGAGTGATATGCTCTGTACAGAATTTCAAAATGGCGCTGAGCCACAAACATAAACGTATAACACCCCCCACACACCCCTAGTGGCCCTGTCATTGTGAGTGACCCTCTGCCAGGGCAGGGGAAACTATCTGTCATGGTGACGTCTTCCTGTGAAATTCATATCAGAGGCAAAACAAAGGAGGTGCTAAGGTCACAGGGCATCGCTTTTAAATTATTCATCCTCTGCCTCATCCTTCCATCTCTCCTGCCTGTCGCCCACTTGTTCCACCACCTCACAACAAGGGCAACAGTCAGCCCTCCGTCTGATCTGAAATTTAGAGAGCAAACATAGGAAAATGATGGTCATTTTTAGTCTAGTTATTGATTCGCTGTTTGAATTAGCGGCTATATGTTTATGTTTGTAATTTGTCGAGTTTCACATCCCGCACTTCCGGAAATCGCATTGTGAAATATTAATTGTTCTTGTTTTCCGCCCCCACTCTCCGTTTGGAATTCTCGCTTGCATAATTGAGCCGTTGCCCCAGGTAGCTGTCTCCGGAGATTAATGAACAAGAGAAGGTCCCAACTAGTCTCCAAGATAGACTACTGTGTGTCTGGGCTAGCTCTGTCCAGCCATTACTGGAGCAGTTGTGTTATGTTTAACTTCAAACTGGACTGAAACTCTAAAGGACTCTGAAGTTTATTTTTGTTAAAGCAGTTTCACCCAAAAAAGCAGCAGTTCTAGAATGTACTGTATAAAGCACAACCACACGCGGACAGCCCATCGGGAGTACCGGGACATTTCCCAGTGGCCTGAGGGTCATTCTGGCCTGCCGTGAACAGTTAACTTGACCAGCGATAATGTAGCAAGCAGGAATGAGTTGACGGAACTCTCAGATGAACATAGTGGCCAAATGTCCACCCCTGAATAGCCTACAACAAACATAATAATACAATTAAACAAATAAATGACAGTTGCTCCCACCACAGTAGGCCTACCATTACACTTGCCCCAATTAGCCTACGCTTAGGTTATAAAAATTATTGGTAGGGACAATTTAATGGTCCATTAATATTGGTAGGGACATGTCCTTACTGTCCATACCTAAACCTACACCTATATAATAATATCAAATGTTATTTCCAAACATAGCAAGGTGTAAGTGTCATTTAGTTGAGAAATGCAATGCGCTGCAGCTGTTACACACACACACCGCTCCCTGCATGAAAATACCATTGTATTATAAAATTCTAAAAAGTTCTAATACATTTTTACCCTTTTGCAAATTGTTGATCAAAATTAACCCAATAATTCAGACACATGGAACATTTTAAGACAAATGTTTTAAGTGGAAATAAAATAATCTGATAACAGACTCCAAGCACTACTGATCTGTCGGGTTCCTTTGCACTGACTGGTGGATGAGTTTAGCATTGTAGTAAATTGTGCTGCTGTGTGCCACATTGCGTTTAAAATTTGATGCCATGACGCGACTCAAACCGCAGGCTTTCACAGGTGCGCCTCATTGACTATTATGGGCCCTATTCAAGTTCCGCTGTCGGTCATTGTTTTCTGTTACTGGCTGTACAGACACGCAGTGTTCAACTGGTTTCATTAAATATTACGCTAAATGCGTTGCAATACTTCCACGCCTACCTGCGTTCTTCCTCCGGCTCGCACCTACTCTCGCCACACCTCGTAACAACGTAATAAAACCATAACATAACTAACTGTACTTAAATTAGACCATATACTGAATGTTATTGCATGTCTATAAAACTGTTTTCTATTACTAAATAAACCTAAACATTTAAGTTACCGTATCACTGTTAACCAAAGTTAACCATACTCATAAAGAATAGGGTTAGGGTTAGGGCACTGCCGTAACCCAAAACAAACGTCATTCTGTGCTCCTATAAACTTTTTTATTACAATTTCAGGTGTCACACAGGGCTGTGTCCTGTCTCCCATATTAGATGCACAATACACAGAGTGTCAAGCCTCAGTCTCCACACACACCTTTAGTAGGCCTATGCAGATGATACAGCCCTGGTGGGGTATCTAAAACTCATCCTTGGGTGGTTTGAGGAAGAGGAAAGGAACTTTATTAAATGGTGTCCTGATTTTTTTTTCCTTGAGGTTAATGGAACCAAAACGAAGGAAATGGTCATAGATTTCAGACGCAGAAGGGGAGATGTACCACTCGCCATTTTTAATAATATACCCATAGAAAGAGTTAACAGCTATAAATACTTACTTACTGCATTCACGCCACATTTTGGCAGTAGTAATGTAGTAAGTAGTAATTTACTTAAAAACAAGGGAAAAAATATATTTTAAGACAAAACGATAGCATAAACTATTCAATTTTTTTTTATAATTTAGCGACTACTCGAATATTCGAAAACCATGACTCATTCCTAGTAAGGTGTGATGAGCTTGTTCTGTTTTGGCTGACGACATAGAACAGTGTCACCTGACTTGATAACGGAGGGTGTGGCGTGTCGTTGAACTTCAGAGTGAGTCTTTGCTTTAGTTTCGCTGTCCCTCATGCGGATCTAATGGTCAACATGGATGGGTATTTTTTGGATTGGCTGAGGGGATCACCACAGGTGATGCATCTGTGGTGCTGTGAGGTGTGGATCTGTACTCAACGGAGAAAGATGTTAAGTCGCTGTCTCAATGGGATCCCTTGCATCTGTGTGATGTGAGAGTGTGCATGAACCTCTGCTTGTAACAGGCGTTGTGGAGTGGCGAGTGTAGGTGCAAGCCAGAGGAAAACACGAGGGCAGAGGAAGCAACGGTGTCCACAATAAAGCCTAGTTTAATTCACAAAAGGTGCAAGACAACGTACAGGTAAGCTTAACCAAACAGCAAACAATGACAAGTAACTAACACTTACTTCGGGAAATTAAATAATGTCCATAATTAAACTAAAAGGGCGCACCTGTGTGGGGCTAATCCCCCACAGGTGCGCAGCCAGGACGGGAGGCACGGAACGCCAATCGTGACACTGCTGTGGAGTTTTCTTGTGGCCATAACGGTGTTAACTTCCTGTGTTTAAATCCTAGTTCAGTCAGACCACTCTCGTCTTATGGTACAAAAGCAATTTTTTTGGACATAATAGAAGTATGCTATTAACAATTTATCTTTGGCAGAATGGCTTCTACTCATCATACTGATAAGTATAGATCTATCGAAACAGCAGCTTTATTCCCCCGAATAGGCCAGCAGCAGACAGCAATAACATGATGGTAAGCATGTATGAACATATGCAATCATGATCAAATAAATACAGTAATATGCATACACATAATACCCGTAATAGGGTCAAGCAATATCTGAAAACAGCACTTGAAAAGACGTGTACAACAATTGAAAGACAAAGAATAGGTGGAGCTGGGGAGGTGGTGGATTTCTAAAGCGATCTTAGCAAGCAAAATAGTAATGGAGGGGGGACTCTTCATTTATCGAGCCAATGAGGCTGGTGTAGGTGTGTCCGCTGGGTGTTGGTGAGTCAGCTGACAGACAGCTGACTGACAGCAGTGGGCAGACTACCATGGCTTGCCAGAACTAACGCTACGCTTAATGTAGTTGGCAAACTGGGAAAACTGTTTGCTGTTGAATGGTTGACAATTTGTGGGATTCCAAACATGGAAAAGACATTATCCATGATTGGCTTAACTGTATTTGCTGGGTATCGTGTGTACTCATCGACAATAATTAGTAGATATTCTCCAGATGGTAGTGGGCCGTAGAAATCTGCACTAACATTGTGCCATAGTGCTTCTGGCAGCTCAGACATCTTCAATGGCTCAGTCTGAGTGACTGGAGTCTTGGCATGCAAGACAATTCTTAACAAGGGCTTCAATCTGCTGGTCTATGTTAGGAAACCATACCTTTTCTCTCAATTATAATTAGATCATTTAGCTTTTATCCAACCGACTTACAATTACATGCTGCTATTATATGGGGCAGATAGGGGTTAGGCATCTTGCTCAAGGATGCTTACAGGTAGGCAAACTGTGGGGCTCAAACCCACGACCTTCCTGCTGGGAGTCCAACAGCCAGACCACTAGACTATCCTGCCCCTTTCTCTCAGTAGGACTTTTGCAATGCCCTGATGGCTTTCATGGGCCAGGTGTAGCACTCTCTGGTGCCTCTGAGTGTGAGGTCTTCGGATGTAGACACTGAGTTCTCCACTGATGCGTTTGTACTGCTTCAATGTGGTGACACATGGCATGCTCTTTCTGATGGTGTGCCATGTTTTGTTCTTGATGTGTGAACTGACCTGCTGCAGGATGGTGTCTCTCAATGTCTCAGTGTCATTGCCTTGGCTGTAGCTTGCAGTGCAATGAAGTTGATATATTCTTCTGCAACTTTGGACGCTCTTGTACTCACAATGTCTGCTCTGTAATGGGGTGTCTGGACATGTAGTCTGCTGGGTTGTCCGCTCCTTTTCCGTATTCGACTCTGAAGTTGTACGGCTGGTGTTTGAGTCCCCATCTCTCGATCTGGGCAGATGGCTTGGATCTTGGGTTGTTCCGTCTGTTACCATGATGAATGCATGTCCATACAGGTATATATGGAAGTGCTCACAGCTCCACATGATGGCTAAGGCTTCATGTTCTGTTTGTAAGTACCTCTTCTCTACATCTGTGAGTGCAGGGCTGGTGTATGCTATGATGTGTTTCTCTCCCTTTTCCTTTTGACAGAGAATATCCCCGAGCCCTACTGGACTCGCATCCACAATGAGTTAATTCTCTTTCCTTGGATCAAAATACGACATGGGTAGAATACGACATGGGTAAAATACGGCATGGTTGTATCGTTTGTCAGACTGTCTTTGGGAGTCTGGAATGCTGTTGCTTGTTCCTGCCATGGCGTTCCTTTTTTTCAGCTCTCGGAGTGGTGCCCTGATGGTGGAAAAGTCTTTGATAAATCTGGAACAGTAGTTGGCCATGCCAAGAAGACTTCTGATCTCTGCTGGGTCTGTGAGGTCACTGGCTTTGTGAATAGCAGACATTTTCGGGGTTCTGCTGATATTCCATCAGATGAATCCGAAGAATTCAAGGCATTGTTTTTTGAACTCATACTTGATGCGATTGAGCGTCAGGTCACTTTCCTTTTGTCTTTGGAACACAGCTCTCAGAGCGACGCCATGAGCTTTCTGTGAGACCCATAGTCCCTGTCCCTGTTCAATTCCCTCGGGTCGCTGTTCATAATTCTCCAGCATTCACCCATTGTCTAGCAGTGCATCTAAAGTCATGTTAGGCTCTCTCAATGCAGTCTGCGTAGCCTCGATGAGGGGGGCAGGATAGTTTAGTTGTCTAGGTGTTGGACTCCCAGCCAGAAGGTCATGAGTTCAAACCCCAGAGTGGCCTACCTGTAAGCATCCTTGAGAAAGATACCTAACCCTTATCTGCTCCATGTAATAGCTCCATGTAATTGTAAGTCACTTTGGATAAAAGCATCTGCTAAATATCCTAATTCTAATTGTAGATGAGGTGCAGC
>JAOEHI010006382.1:0-25363 GCA_025447815.1 Percopsis transmontana | reverse complement strand
GCTCCATGTAATTGTAAGTCACTTTGGATAAAAGCATCTGCTAAATATCCTAATTCTAATTGTAGATGAGGTGCAGCTCTGAATCAGTTTTTATCACTTTTATCTTTCTATTAGCATCTGTAAATTCTGGCTAGCATGCAAAGTTTGGTTTGATAGGAGTCTACAGTAGGTTCTCCCCTGGTTGCTGTGTTGCTTTTCTGAACTTGTACACAAGGTATTGCATGTTCTGTTTTGGAGAAAAGTATCCTTGTAGCTTGGTCTTTGTGTTTTCATAGCCATCATCTTCACTGAAAAGCGTATCGTAGGTGGCGTGGACTCTCCAGCTAAATGCAGAAGCAGTGCTCTTTTCCTTGTGTCGTTGTTAATATTCATTGCAATTTGTTCCACCGCTTTCCGATGGAACTGGCGTGGCCAGCTAGTGCTGATTGCATGTCCATCACTGTTGCTAGCTGGTTAGCTTTTAGCACACTTACTTCATATCTAGACGGATATTTCCTTTCTCCTCCAAAAGTTGACAGCACACTTCATCACCGATGCGAAATCCACTTTAAATCCTTTTCACCATTGTAATATCCCCCAACTTATAGCCCGTAGAATATTGAATGAGACTTGAGCACTGACTGTGAGTTGACGGTCTTTACTTGAATCCAAGTACCTACAAAACACTTTCACTTTCCATCTCTGTGAGCGTACATGTTTTCTAATGTAACATATTAGAGCATATTATTATATAAATTTTTGGTCTGAAACATCGCGTTATGGTACTATTTAATGCCTTATTTTATATTTTTCCATGGCACAAACACAGCTCATTGTTTCCATTGGATTTTTTGACTTAATCCATCTGTATGACAACTAATGTTTAATCATACATATCTTCTCTCTTTCCAGAAACCTCTGAGAGACACTTGGGACCAGAAGATGGCCGACTTCTCCGGGGTGTCGGCCAAGAAGAGATCTGCACCTGGAAGCCGTCCTCCACTGGGCCTCCCTGGAGTGCTGAAGCCGGGAAAGGAGCGTCCGACCTCGGCTGTGAAAAGGTCGGGAACCCCGAGCGGTTTTACGTGACCCACTCCTTCGTCGTCCTAGTGAGGGACAACACCACGGGGCCCTTCTGCTGATGGGGAGCTCTTGACCATGCAGGAGGAGAGCCCCTGCACGACGAGCTGTAGACACCTCCCCTGACCCCAAACCCACCCTCCATACATAAACACACACTCCCATCGCCGGGGCGACAAACACTGCTTTGAAGGCAGTAGCGCCGTTGTCATTCACAGGGACATACGGGCTGGCTAGCTGTCATCCGTTGATGGCATGGTTCGATGCTCCCTGGCACTGTCAACATTGTGTACAGCTCATATGCACGCTAAAATAGGGAAGGGGAAGCAGTGACTTGGAGAGACTTGGTTTTCACACAACTCTCTCTCTCACACTCTTTCTCCCGTTCACTCACTCACTCTCTCTCTCTCTCTCTCTCTCTCTCTCTCTCTCTCTCTCTCTCACTCACTCACTCACTCACACAGTGGCCCTTAGTGAGTCAGTCAACACCAAACAAACCGGCAAACAAGAATGAATTCACAAACGCTAACATGCTGACAATCCCAAATAGCTCCGCTGACAGTAGTAGGAGAGAAATCGGCGACTTTAACCAAGAGAGGCTCAATGTGACACTTGATTTTGCCCTGTCAGATAAACATCGGGACAGAAGAGATGTACGCACACGCGTGTACCCGAGGTGACGGGCACATCAGAACCGGCTCCCCCCCCACCTCCCCCACCCGCCACAGGAGCTGGTCGTCCCCTGGGCCGATTCACGGGAGACTGATGGGTCCGTCGAGCACTTATTGATGGGCCGGCTTAATGCTAATGGCTGTAATGAGTCACGACGCCTGTCAAGCACGCGAAGGCAACAGGGAACCTTTTAATCTCTTAATACCGTCCAGGATCAATGAGGGCCCTGTCGTGCACCCCGACATACTTGTTACGCTGCTGGAACCCAGCATCCTCTCTCTTGGCTCCAACATAGCAGCTTGACTTTATTATTATTAATAATTATGGCAATCAACAGCAGTATCGATTCTCATTCAGGTGTTTAATGTGTTCTCCTAGCAGAGGAGAACTGAACCGCTGTAATGGATGATCCATGCCTGTTTTATTTAAAGGGATTTATGAACCCTCGACTGTGTATCTTCCTTACCTCAATATATGATAAACTGTTTGTTCACTGTATTTAAGGAACCAAATTCTGTTGTATCTTACTTGAAGTATATGATGCTGGTCGATTTCTCGACAACCAAAGTGAGATAAATTTGTATGTGGTACCTTGGGAAAACAAATGATCAGGATTTGACCAGATTTGTACCGGCATTATAAGTATTGTTTTGAAAAACAATGGAACCCAATGGCGATTTGAAAAAAACAAAATGACAAATTCAGTTCATTAAATACAGCGACCAAGCGGAATATTTCATCCTGCGTGTAGACTTAACATTGAGGCAAGGAAGCTACACAGCAGGTTGCTTCGAATGGCTATTTTGGTGGTCCTATTTTCCCTTTTTACAGCATGTCTAAATTTCATACACTGTATATTACATAAACCAAAAAACAAAAAAAATCAATCAAATGTCCTCTTAAAATATAGTCCTTTTTTTTTCTTCCAATTTTCACGTTTGTGACAGCACTGACATACTGTAGACCTAGTCAGAGGGCTATTTTCCACCTCTCCTTTCACAGCCGTCTGGCATTGAGTCTTGGGGATGTGTGGAAGTGGATTTAGAGCATCAGATATTGAATTTTGAGTGGCAACAAATGGCTGATTCGAAGGGCATATAAAGTTCTTAAAAACACAGTCCTAAACTTCGCTGCAACTTTACAGTCTTTAAGTCTTCCGAACAGAGGTAATAAGTCCATAATTTTTTTTCTGGAGATGAATTATTGAGAAATAAAAAAGCCACTTGACCATGAATCTTGTTTCAGCATCTGTAATGTTTTATTAAAACATTAGGCGTTTTTAGTCTGACTCCAAAAGGTCCTTTAGTGCTTTCCGGGTTGCGTGCGCACACACACATACACAGACGAGAATTTTCTTGAGGTTAAAAGTGTAAATGTGTGTTACACATTTGTTCTGTTCTGTTTTCAATGTACGTCTCTGCACAGCTTGGACAACATTTTTCAAATCCACTACGGTACAGTAAGTGTCACAGCTCTGTAGTCCTACATGAGGTCTATGCCCAGTTATGCTCTGCAACAGAGCATGCACGTTGATGTCAGCTTGTGTGTATGTGGCTGTGTCTTTTTTGATTTATTTTGTTTTGTGATTTTCAGGTATGTCCCAATAAGCTTGCTACTGATGATCTCTTTGCAGTTGCCTTATATGCAGGGGAGCTAGAAAGGGCATTGTACCACAGGTACCCACTTGATGTAAGAGAAAGCCAGGAGCTTAAATGAAGCCGCGATATGTACGGGGGCGTCTGCTGTGAATTCATCGATCTTACTCATTCCAACAGCAGTTCCCCGCTGACTCACATCACAACCTCACATCCTATTCAGCTCAACACACTAGCACACACACAAACATACACCGGTCTGCTCATAGGTAGGCATAGATGGATTGAGTCATCAACAGTGTGAAAATGAAATGCCAAACTTGAGTTGGGGAGAATAGAATAGAAAGATTTTTAAACGTCCATTAATTTGATTATTTTCTGTTTCAACCTGGAAAAGCCAGGGAAGTGGGCAGCAACATTGCAGCATCCAGGAAGCGTTTTTGGGGTTAAGTACCATTCTCAAGGGCACGGCGGGTCACCAGGACTGAACTCCCAGCCTTGCGGGTCCTCTACACCTCTAGGAAGAAGGCCCTCAACATCATCAGAGACCGAACCCACCCCAGACTCAAACTGTTTACCCTACCATCAGGCAAGTGGTACAGGAGCATCAGGTCCAGAACCAGCTGGCTCCGTGACAGTTTCTTCCCTGAGGCAATTAGGCTACCCAACTGCTAATTGTCTAACTCCCACTGCTACACAATTGCACTGCCACTTTTGTTGCTGTTACTTGTCTAGCTAGTTTCCCCGTTCATCACAACTGTACAGTGGGTGCATTTTTATATAACTCATCAGTTGAAATTATATTAAGCCATACATTTATGCATCTATTAGCATTGGCGTAGGTTTCGTTTGAACATTGGCGGGGGGGGGCATTTAGCGGGGGGTCTGTGGGTCCTCCCACAGAACATTATCAGCATCAAACACTTCATTTTCTGCATTCTGGTGAATTTGTATGCACCAATTTGTACCTTATCTGCATCAATTTAAGGTGAAAATGTCTATATTTATGTAAAGGAAAACATAAAATTAAGGCACCAGGTGACAATTGAAAATATAATGAAATATAATGCAGTAAGTCTCCATGTTTGCTATTTCAAAGTGTCAGCACCGAATCGCTGTGGACAACAAAGAGGGTACAAGACCTAAAATATCTTGTCAGGGCTCAACCCAGCTCCTCTGCCTTGCCTGCCTAGTGTGCCTGTGGGTGTGGTCGGCTGTGCACCTCCAGACGACACCCCTTCTGCTGGCCACGCTCCGGACCCAGGTGTTCTCCACGGCAGTAATTGGCACTCACCTGTTCCCTGTTTGGAGCTCATCAGCACCGGCATTTAAGCTACCCAAGCCATGCTTCCTGTGCCAGATTATTGCGCCTGTAACCAAGCCTTGTTGTTGCTCTAGATTTTTAAATCTTTGCCTCTAGTGTAGTTGTTTTTAGATGTCATGTTTATTGAATGTTTGTCTGTAATGCTTTCCTCTCGTTTGAATTCCTAAAATGATTTTTATTTGGGTAGATATAGGCCTACACTAAACTAAATATTTAGAGTTCCTACAGTAGCTGGTTTTGGAGGCAGAAAGACAGATTTGTTACCAAAAAGTTTATGTTCATTCAACTAGATGTTGCATGACAACACAACAGGGAATAAGTGTCCTCAGGATGATAAATTCAGAAGAGAAATCTCATTATCACTCCATAGCTCCCAAACTAAATGCGTTTATGCAAAGACTCCAAACATTTACGTTATGCAAATATTGAATCAGCTTTGTTTTTAAGTGAAGTGCCTGTAAGCTGTTTGTCATCTAAGTGATTAGTAATTTCATTTGAAAAGACTCTTTTAAGAGAAACATAACACTTTAGTTTGTTTACTAAATGGATTTTCGTGTCTGTGTTTAAATTTGGCTTCCTGCTGCGGCTTCCGTGGCCAGAGGCTACCGTTTTGCCAGCCATTCCAGATAGCAATTGTTGGGAGAGGTAATAGAGTTGATAGGCATTGAGCTGAGGGAAGGGTTGACATTATCACAGAGAGCAGAGCTATACCACCAAAGAGGGTTTTAGGGGAATTTAATGTTTAATGTTTTTTATTTTATTAAAATATGATGGAAAATTGGATTTTCTCTTTTTTATTCACATTGTCTTTTATCAGGGACTGAGTTTTGAATTTCTTGCCAGTCCAAGAGGTGGGAGAGTGTGTGTTGGAAAGGAAGACCACTTGTTCACAAGAGGGAGTCATCACGATCAGTGACAGTACTTAACCTCTGGAGTAAAAAGACAGGAGTGGGGTCAGCTCCACGTGGGGTCAGCCTGATAGGAATGCTGGGTTGCCCCTCCATTTGTGCCTTGGTATTTTTAAAAGCTTGCGATAGGTTAAAAGCAAGAGGCACACGTTACATGGGAAAAAAGATCAGTTTCACTTTGGTGCCAGACCTTTGGGGCTGCATGTTGACATTTTAGGGCAGTTACAGCTTCATATCTGAATGAAAAGCATTTAGAATTGAAAACCGGCCAGCACAGCACGGAATATGGTACATATATTTGTAGCTGGATACATGGTGATGTATTTTCTTTGATATCTTGTCTGAGAAATAAAATGGCCTTAAGCCCTAAATTAACCTAACAAGTGTTTACAGAACAACCGATTCTCATTAGCTTATCTCAAGAAGTGTAAAGAAGTATAATCTTGCATTATCAGTTGTATCAATTTTTTTGACAAACAAACATGTTCCTTTTTGGAATTATTAAATGTTTGGTGGCTATTCTTTGTGAAATATTCCATACACAAAATACCACACGCACTTAAGAATCGTCCACTGACTATTGGTCTACTTAATAAGAAAATTAAGAATAAAAATAACTAATAACTAATATTACACACTAGAAATTATTTGAATACTGCATGTTTTCGTTATTATTTATGCATCTTGTGGACACCACCAGGGGCGTCAGCTGCCTTGTTAAACATCCGGGGCTGAGCCCAGATTATTCGGGACGTAGCTATATGGTGTGTGTGTGTGTGTGTGTGTGTGTGTGTGTGTGTGTGTGTGTAAGTTAGACCGTGACTCTCGACAGTGTTACCACAAGTAAAAGTTGCCGTATGCGCTCAGAACCAGTGCGCGATGCACAAATTAACGGTACATATAGTAAACGCACATACTGTAGGCCTACGCGCGCATAGTGCATAGGGCCTATGCTAGTAAATGCGGGGGTGAGGTCACGTCAAGTCACGTCTCGTCTCGTGAACTTTAAACAAAATGTAGCAATATTATTGCGCTCTTCGTCAGGAAGATTATTGCATATTCATTCAGAAAATATTTGTGTTGTTGTTGTTGAACTGCACCTAAACTTTGAATTGCATACATTAAAAATTACATTCGGGGCTACAGTCAAAACATTCGGGGCTGAAGCCCCGAAAAAATGACCTGGCAACGACGATGGACACCACTGTGAGATGTAAACATAACCTTGTAATTTAGTCTTATCAATTAAACAGTGAATGTATAGTCGCATGCTGCATAGTATGGCCTTTTTGTTTCGTTTGTTGTTGTTGGATGATGGGAACAGAGTGGACTTCATTTTGAGAAAATTTCACAGAGAAGTCATATTAGATCTGTGTCTACCACATAGCCTACAGTATGAGACTTATACTTTTAGCCAACCTTAACCAAAAATAACCATATTTTGATGGTTATGTTCACAGAGTAATTTTCTATGGTAACTATGGTTTCTCAGAGTTCCCGTTCTGGAACGGAAAACACAGGGTTTCCCTCATCTCATCTCAGGGTTAATCAACTCAGTTTTCGCTAAACCCAATTTCTGGAATACCACCCTGATTCTTTCTAGTCTTTACTGCCTTTTCCCAGAGTGCATCGCTCCACTCCTAGCGTTCCGTTTCCACGGTTACGAGCCTGTATCACCTGCATGCGAGAGACAACAGATTCTAAACACATTCTAAACACATTCTACCTTAATTTAAAATGAAAACGTATTTTTTTGATTGCACACTTGTTTTATCTTCATTAAAATAGCGTAGGTGAAGGTTAAATCTGCACATTATTTCTTCGTGTTTTGTTGAGGGCGTGAAGTTTTCAACTATTGAGGTGAGTGGTAGCTTATATTAGCTCCTTTATACGTCTATTAGCTTTAAGTATAATAGCTAATATCATATGTTGGAGACACATTTTTAAAAATGTATTTGTTCCTACCATTTACTTATATGACATATATATATATGACACGGAAGTCTGAAGTCTGATAAACATTGCTGATGTGCTCTAAAAGAGTTTTCCTTTTCTTGTCGCTTGTCCCTTCTGAATCATAATTAACTTTAGTTTCACCAGAGAATTGTCTTAAAACAGTTAAGAGCATTGGCAGTCATTAATTCATTGATAGATAATAATCACTAGCTATGTAGCGAATGTATTGTCATATGACTGTGATACAATGCAAATATAAAACCTAACAATTAACCCTATTTATAAAAAGCTATGAACTCACCTCTAAATTGCACTATACAGTACTGTACAGGTATGTAGGTCTACAGGTACTGTAGTGATTCTTAAAGTCCAGGAAAATGTTCTCTGCAAGATTTGGTTTTCAAGTTGTTGAAATACACTTGTAGGCACTTCTCAAATTAATTTGGCTAATGATAATAGTTCCAAATCATTTGTAAAATACAAACAAAATGGTTAACCAAAAGGTTAAAGAACAGATGATATTTAAACAACTTTTAGCATATGCGCACTATCTAGAGATAGCTTCACACAGTCCCAGGGCGTTGTCTTCTTCTCCAACAACATATAGTTAATCTGCCTAGAGCAGCCTTGTCTCCAGCAGCCCATATTAATGTTATTGATCACTGTCAGCTTACCTGCCGCCTGCAACTTCACATCACATGACAGCAGTCTCTCTCTCTCTCTCTCTCTAGCTAATGTTTATTTTTTCATTATTCTTTTCTCCCTTTCCTTCCACCAATAACCTGTCTCTTTTATTGCACACAGCCCTTAGAAAGTGACAGCTTGGGAAACTGAATCAAAGTTTCAATAAAGACTGGACCGCCACAGGCTTTGGGAGCTGTCGAATAGATCAGAACAAAAATACATAGGCCTACATTGAGAGAGGACATATCATTTATCAGAAGATAAATAGCTCATAAGACTGTTGACTTTTACATTTTATTACTTTTGTCTCTAAATTCTCTGCTTGTCTGCAGCTCTTTCTTCACACAAATTGTTCAATGTTCTACCCAAAGGCACCACCTGTTAATCCTTGGATAAGGAATTGCTTCTTAAAATGAGGCTTGTAAATGAATGTATCATAAACTCACAAAGCTCACTCTGCAATGCTGACGAAATTGTACTGTACAGTGAGTGTACAATACCTATATTTATTGTTTTTCTCTGAAACACAATAATATAGACTGTGACCTTGATGCATATTCTGCACATTCTGTACTGGTGGTACTTTTTGAAGTCTTCATATGCTACTGCTATTAGAATTCGGACATCTAGTGAAATGTTCTCTTGCATCAGACTAAACAGTCATGAAACGTGAACAATTTATTAATCAATCTATTTGCAGATCAAATAAGAATTAAGATACTACTTTGATATTGCCCTTTTTTCCCTTCAAATGTTTTCAGAAAGATTGTTGACTGTACATAAAAAATGTTTTCTCAGAATCATGCTGAGTTCACACAAACCCTGCCGTTTGCCATTCATTGTTAAGGGTTTCTGTCGAACGTACTTACAATTAGGTCATTTAGCAAAGGCCTTTATCGAAAATAACTTACAGTGAGTACAATTACAAGTATTAAGCAGCAAGTACAGCTTAAGCATTTTGCCTAACCCCTGGGAAATGTATGAACCCACCAATGTAAGCCAATCAAGTCCAATGCTGAGCAAAAGAGGGTATTAATTACAACAAGGTGTTGCTAAAGGAAATATTTTAATATATTGAAATATTAAATATCACATAAAAATAAGAACAATGCAAGAATAGTTAAAGTGGAATCCCCCTTTAAACTTGTTTTTGTTTTGAGACTAGTGTTTTTGACCCTCCTTGTCTATTTTCTTCCCTTTTCTGTTTGGAAGTTGACTCTTAAGAAGTAGCCATGCCACGGTCCCCACAGAAAAAGCCCAAATCCTCCAGAGGTGACAAGTCTAGTCGGAGCAGGAAGGCCAGCAGTGTCGAGGCTTGCCCTGAGGTAGAGGAGAAAATGGATGAAGGTAAATTGTGTATGCACACACACACTTTTTTTTTTAATGATTGTGGTATGTATGCGTCCTTAGGTTTATATCTCCTAGATATTTTGACCACATTATAAATAATACCATTTGAAAAATGTTTTACATAGTAATGGTTAAAAAGCATCAATATCCAACCTGGCGTTGCTGGCAAACTTGTGTTTACATAATCTGTCATCACATCACAGGGATAACAGACAACATTAGGGCCCGTGCTTTCACATCATAGCGCAGCCGAATGTCTTTGTTTTCAATGGATGCTATCCTAGCCCTCTGACACTAAGAGGCACACTCTGTTATAAGGTCTGCAAGGTTTAGCTCACAGAGTTCTACAAAATGGAACTTTACAAGGTGCGTCTAATGGTGGAAGTTGTAGGCACTCAATTGTCAATAACAACTGGTTGTTTTGGAGTGCCTGGAGTTGGACGTGGAGCTGCATGTGGACCTACAGGTCCACATGCAGATCCTACTCGGACTTGGCCAGAAAGTTGCATGCATGGCTTCAAATATTTGAAAGAATGGAAATGTACGCTTTCTTAATTTAGCACATTCTGTTGGATCATTGGGTACTAGTCTTAAAAACTGCTAATAGGCTAGTTTATAAAACAAAATATTTAATTCTGATCTCAATGTAGACAGAGTAGTGTGTAGTGCTTAAGATACTTTGTATAATGTTGGGGTATAAAAGCATTGTCGCAGTGTCCATTGGTGAACTTGTGTCCATTGGTGAACTTGTGTTAGGCGTACTCATACAAAGTATGGACTATTAGTAAATGCTACGGCTAGTACTATATACATGAAGTAATGGTATTTTGGCCAGTAATGTTGAAGTACACTTTTTATGTAAAAAAGTCTTAATGGTTGCTGTTTGTATTCATCCTGTTTCCTTTCATTAGCGATAGATGTTGGAAGAAGAAAAGAAGAAGGGCACATTTATGAGAAAATCAGAAAAGGAACAAGAAGGAGAGAGGAAGCATAGGAGATTTAGCTCTACCACGAGTTTCACTGAGCCCAATATGAGGGAAAGACAGATTACCAGGCCTGCCAGCCTTCCCCTGACCTCCTAGCACACAAGATGCCTCAGACCTAGCCTAATCTCTCTCTTGTCTAAAGAGATTACCTAAAAAAAAAAGTTTGAGGAGCAGATATTGTCAGTTCTTAAAGCTTCACTATGAAATGTTTTAAAGCAAAAAAGATGTTATATACATATACAGTACATACATAAACATGGTCCTCCTGACATGGAGGTTGCCATGTTTACCTCTAATGTTAGCGTTTACTCAGCCTCACCAGTAGGTGTCACTATACAGGCCATGAACTACTCTTTTCAGGGGGAAAATTGCTTTGTGGACCTTCAAGCACAAACAAGGCTGAAGAAATGCTCCTTCCTTCGCACTGCAAATCACACAGCTGTACTGATGCTTTAGTCTGCATAATTCATCATTATGTTGAGGACGACAATCTTCTTTTTTCCTTCTTAATGAAGTGATTATCAGCCAGACCCGAGCACAGATTTTCTCTTTATTATTCCACCTCAAAAAGCATTTTTCCCTGAATTGTACAACTCTCCCAAAAATAGAAATGCTAATGTACAATGGTTGTGATATAAATATTATATTTATGGGTATATTATTATAAAGGCTGCCTTCCAACTTGAGCGTATTCTCGCTTTTGTACATTTTTGCCCTTGTGGAAGTCAAACTAGTAGGTTCCTTGCTGTGAGTGAGTGAATACTGTACTAGTGCCAAACCATCACTTTATTCATTTTTTTTTACCTCTAGCAGCTGTCTCCAGCAAATCATTAAAATTACAAGACATAACATGATAATTTTGTACGTTGTATTTCTCCTTAGAAAGGCCTATTTAGGTAATTACATGATAACCAGTAGATGGCTGGATAAATTGCGTTTTTTTTGTTCAGTTCTAATTTTTCCATCTTTTATACAAAAGCAGTGCTCAGCACAATTATATATCAACCCTGGACTCCAAAATAATGTCAAAAGTAATGACTGTGCTCAGAATAGCTAGACTAGATTATTCTGACAATGGGAAGCAGATGTAATTATGAAAATTGCTGTCTCGGTGTGTCAATGCATTTTCAGAGACTTATTGGGATGTCTTTTATTTACAAGTGTGTTTGTGTGGGCTCGCACGTGTTTGCAACTTTGAGGGGTGGCCATTGCAGATACTGAACCCCCATCCCTGCAGCAGCGGCCTACATCCTCAAGCAGTAGCAAGTCCAGGCATGGCAGCCCAACAGACAAGAAGGTCGAAAGCAGCAGCGCTAGCCCTCAAGTAGAGGAAAAACCACCTGACGGTAAATCATGGTAGAAAGTGTTCACATATACTTGCTTTTTAGAATTGCGGTATGTATGTGTCATTATATGCGGGTCACACAACCAAACATTATTTTTGATATTTTGAAGATATTAATATTTTTTTTGCATATAGGACTGAGACAGCAGGACTGATAGAAAGTGTGTGTGTGCGTGTGTTTGTGTGTGATTTATTCATTTTTGTCAAGGTAGTTGACAAAGGTGATGTGCTGTTGTTTGTGAAATGCATTAAAGTCAATACCTGGCAACCGTGTGAAGGGAGGTTTTTGGTTTCCTCTAATGGTGTATTCATGCTGAAATAAAATCTAAAGTCTAACATAAATATAATTAAGGAAGAATGAATACATTTTTATTAACATATATAACACACACATTAAAATGAGATATCCTATACCAGACTTACATACAATAGTATCTATCTATCTATCGTTTGTTTAGTAATGTTGTTCCTTGGCTTGGCCTGTGGCTTGCGGTTGCTGGGTTACGCCCTGTGTGTTTACTACTGGGGCTCAGTCACTATCAGAATGTCTCTAGACAAAGTGAAAGATAAAGTTGTCTGTTGTGAGTGTCAACGTGTATGTTTTATAACATTAACACTGACAGTATGTCAGAGTATGTTACATTTCTTTTAGAGGGAAACACTGCACATTTGCTGCTTATCCCATGCATTTAACTGCTTTTCCCATGTAAGCAAGTAATATTAAAGGCGTAGTCTGTATGATCTAGTGTCATTGCACTAAAACATCCTGTTTTGGTCAGGGTAAAAATGTATAACATCCATAATGCATAAATTGGATGCTTTTGCCTCCAGTTTGAAACCCCATTTTAGAGCTGTATATAATTGTTGAATTCCAGTTGAAACCACACAATTGTACAAAGCACATTCACTCCCCCTGGAGTCTCTGTGTATGTGAGTGTGGTACAGGGACCCTCCTTTGCATTGCTCTGCCTCCTATTGGCCAGGTATTACACACAACAGCTTTATTGGACTACTTTCATCAAGCTATACCATACAAGGTTTAAAATGATTTAGGGAAAATGCTGTACTTGTATTTGTCATAAATATATATATTTTTTATTTTTAATATCTCTCTCTCAACATTCACATCTGCCTGTGTGTTTGCATCCATCCTAGAAACTGTTAACGGTGAAAGCAATGAAGACACCTTGGTGGAAGAAGAAATGGACATAATGGTATGACAATAAAGTACATTTTCTATAAATTATCAGATTGCAAATGTTGCACTTCAAGTGTAGATCTACAGTAACTCAAGATGTTCTGTCCTGGAACTGCTTTGTAGTCTGTGAATAGGAGAGGGATTTAATGGACCTACTTAATGCTTGTTCAACCGTTTGTGACCAATTCAATAGTGCCAATATTTCAGCCAGAAAAGGTGCTGTTATTTCTATCTCTTCAAATCTTTTTTCATCTTCAGTAATTGATGGTGAGAAGTGCTATTGAGTGTTCTCAGGTTCGACAGGAAAGGAAGGAATGTATTTTTTTAGAGTAATAAAAACTAAAACTAAATAACTAAACTTTATTTTGGCCAAAATCCAGTGGTAGAAATCCATATCATAACCTTGGTTTACTTTCAGAATGACACAGATTCTGGCATATTGAGTCGTAAAGCAATCTTTTTAGCTGACATTTAGCTGACTTTCCTGACATGTCACTGTCACTTCATCCACCTGCCGAATTCTCCACCCTTTCATGTCACGTTTTTGTGACAAACTTTTGACTAAAAAAGTCTTGACTGAAAATCTCCATACCAGACAATGTGACAACATAGACCTATTCAGCAATCAATCATTTGCTGCAGGGCTCAGTGGGTATTCAAAGGGTCAAAGGGTGTATATAGCGGTACAATGTTTCTATATGAAGTTACAGTACCTGTTTCCATGGTGACCTCCATAAACAAAAACGGAACCTCTATCTACTGTTGCAATGTGGCGATGTCTTCACTGAATATAATGACATCCGGTCCGGCCAACCCTTCTGAAGTCAACATTGGGTTATCAGTTGTGTATATGAAATGTAGGTTTGTGAAGTGACTGTCCTCTCATCAGCTGGATTAATATAACTAATTACTACGGGTCCTTGGACAAACAATGTTGACATTTACATATAGTGACCTATAGTGTACCTCCTTCTGCGTAGTGTTTATGTCACTATGCGTGTGCAAGCGCATAGGCCTCCCCATGGAAAAAAACAGCTGCAGAGCGTGAGCAGTGAACACGCACATACAGAAGCACACACTTCTGGCAGTGTTATTAGACAAAACAGCTAATAATAATAATAACTCTTTATAATCTGCATAGTGCTGTAATTAGGTTAGTATTTAAGGTGGTCACACTCCCCCTGCTGTGTGCACATATGTGCATTGTTATGGATTCTGGGTAGGGGTCACTGGTGTAATTAAGCTAACTCTCTGGGCTCTAGTTTCCGGAAGGCGCAAGGCCGGCGGTTGTGGTAACGCAGACTTAATAACAATTTAGTTGGGCGCAAGGTGGTTTCTCTCACCTGAGTGCATTTGCTAATGTCCCGGGGCGCTATGACATCGGTTGCACTGAAATGGGCAGTAGAGGATGTGTCAGTAAAAATCAGGTGGTGCTAGTTTGGTGTCAAATAAAAACAAATATTGCGCTAGCGTCTTAGACGCAGGCGTTGTGTGGTTGTTTCTGTGCTTTAGGCGAAGGTGCACTAAGCACAGACAGAAAATCTGTTAAAGGGAATGTGAGGAGATCATTTGATTGGCCATAATTGAAGGTTCCCCCCACCATTAATACTGATTCATTCATATCCAACCCTTTTACGTTGCGCTCGATTAATGCCACATGTCCCGAAATTAGCAAAAAAGTCTAGATCGACTTGCACCTCCGCTTGTGCCTTCACCATAAAAGTAGGGCTCTCTTCTGTGTCATCTCGGCAGGGAGTGGGACATCACACCACCTTTCACACTCTCACCGTCTTCTCATAATCTCTCCATCCAGCGGAATCTGTTCATTAACCGCGTGACCCTCACTGGTGTAACAGAGGGGTCGTGGACCGAAGAGAGCAAGAGAGCGCTGGATACATTCATAGAGGACACCTCCATCACGACCATGGTGGTCTACAGGGACCCCTCAGCGGGGCTACGGTTGGAGTACGCCATGCCGTCGCAGGTACACACTCCTCTAAAAGGAAAGCGGAGGCTGAACCTGCTAGATTGCTAAACCCCATTGAAATGTGTATTATTAAGGCCTTGGTGAAAGAATCACCCACCTCATTTGGGTCCTAAATGTAACAACTTAATCATCTTTGACAACTTTAAAATGTAGAAAATCTACTTTCTTTGATGTCCTTCCTCAACTATACTGCCTATTCTGCAAGCTTAATGATAAAGCTTTTCAGCCATCATTTATGTTAATACATTGGCCAGAATATACTGTATAGCCGTATAACTATCTGTGAGGTGCCAATATCGGCTGATAATATTCAATACATCAGATACATCGGTCTGCCTCTAGTTACGACAGTGCAGTGTTTTTGAGGACCTGTATTTGCTTATCACGACCCCTTATATTTGATATGTCTTTAGTCAGGAGTAGGATAGTCAGTTGTAGGCACACAGCTGTACGCCCCCTGCAGGAGACAGGTGGTGTGATGTCTTAGTTCCAGCTCTTTAGTACTTTGTCCATCTTCTTTGATACCTGCTGAGCTTTCATCCTGACTAATAGAAATGTCAAAAACGCTAAGAAATGCTGGACGGCCTATTGTCCTCAGATGCCAAGAGATGTGAAGTGGAGATTTCTGCCAGGCATTGTTAAAAGACACACACACACACAAAGCAGTATGCAATATTACAACTGTTAAGAGCTTTTGTAGATTGTGGTAATGATGTCTCTGAATACCAAGTACTTCCAAAGAGACCCACAGGAATTAATAAGGATGTCTGCTATTTTATGGCTGCGGTGGTTTGCCGCTATCAAAAGAACACAAAAGGGAATCAGAAAACACGCGGATTTAATTACGGATTTCTGCATGTCTCGCTATGCGCACAGTTTTTTTTTACATTTTATGTCCCATTTGTTTGGCTCTTTGTCATTCTCTCTTTTAATGTTTTCTGCTCACTCGTTCATTTTCTCTTGCCTGACGCATTATAATTACCTCCTTTTTGTCTGATATGGAAAATGATAATTAAAAAACACAAATGTGACATTTTATACATTTTAATAATTTCGCAATCCTAGCTGGAGAAGACCTAAAAACTTTTGGCAATAAATTTTTTGGTAAAGGGATATTGAACGAGAGTTACGGATGTAACTACAGTTCGTAACTATGTCCGCACGTAAGCGCATTGCGCAGGTCAAGTACCTATACCAACAAAGTCAGCTGTGACCTGTGACCGGGGTGATGAAAGCCACCCCCCACATAAGAGGCCCCTTCACCTAGGAAATACTTGTTCTTGCCATGATTCCGAGTGAATTCATCCTGAATTCATAGAACCGTAGTTACATCCGTAACTCTAGTTCTATTCTTCCTGACTGCTAGAGGCGGTACATTGAGCATTGGATGACCTATACCAGAATGGTGCCCTTAATGCCCCTGTGAGGGCAATGGCAAGACTGCTGCAGCCACAGTGTTACGCAAGGCCACCTTAACTGTAAAAGTCATAACCCATGTCAACGCTGCACAAACTCATTGGGAAAGCCTCTTATCTAGACAAAGTCCTGCCCCTTCTATTTCCCGCAAAACACACAAACATTGGATCAGACTGCTGAATCACAGCTGTCATTTTCAATATATGCTTTCGGAGCTTGGACAGAGAATAACAGGGATGGACTTACTTCCTGTCTGCTGTGCTGAGGTGAGAAGATAGACGCTGCCAAGCTGAAAGGCTTGTTGACATAATGGACTCTTTGGGAGAAATGTGGGGTTAGGCCTCCTGGATTCCAGAGTAGACACTCTGATTGGGGTCTTTGATAGTCGTCATTCTGACCTTCCCGAATCCTGGTGGTCTGTGGCCAAATTGAAGCCTGTAACGCTTGGACAAAGTTGTAATTACCCACTGGTCCAATGTGTAACGGGCGGGAGTGGCGGGTGTAAGGCAATGTAGCCGTGATGTGGCGTTCAAACAAGCTGTGCTCGTACTTTTCGTTTCCAAAAACAAAGTTTTCCGTTTGGCGAAACAAAGTTTAACCTCACACAACGTTATGTCTGTCTAACTAAGAACAGTAACAATGACCAACAGCACCTAGTGCTGCTGGCGAAACTTAAATAGTCCAACAGAAAATCAACTTAACAAACAGCCAGGAGAGAAGGCACGACGCATGCGTGGGGACCAGTGCCCGCGGATTGTGACAGCCCCCTCCCACACACCTTTTAGGCGCGCCTTCCGGCATCGCCTTTGTGCCGAAGGAGCCCTCTGACAGGCGGCGAGTACCCTTGGGAGGTCTGACCAGGGACGGGCGACCTCGACGGCTGGGATCCTCGGGAGGCCTGACCAAGGACGGGCGACCTCGACGGCTGGGACCCTCTGGAGGCCGGACCAGGGATGAGCGGCGGCGGCTGGGACCCTCTGGTAGCCGGACCGGGGACGGGTGGCAGCGGAGGCTGGGACCCTCAGGAGGCCGGACCAGGGATGGGTGGCAGCGACGGCGGTGGCTAGGACCCTCTGGTGGCCGGACCGGGGACAGGTGGCAGCAGCGACGTGGATCCTCCAGCAACCAGAACAGGCTCGGGCTCCGGACGCGAGGCCTCACAGGCGGCTGTGTATCGGACGAGCTTCAGAAGCTGCCAACCACTTTGGGGGGGTGGACAGAGGCCTCTGCGCTGGGAAAGACTGCTGTGCTGAGGCGGGTTGGCAAACTGACCTCCCAGACAGATGTTGTACCACCTGTTGGGCCCCAGTGCGAGCTGGGGGCTGCAAGGTACTCCGAGCTGGAGGGCCCCGTCCTTCCAGAAGATGTCTGCGGAGGCCTACAAACTGCTGTCTGGCTTGATTTACCGGGACACAGTGCTCCAGGGCCTGCTGGGTGGCTGGACCAAACATCTCTCCCGGGACGACCAGGAGTTTACGGGTAGCCCTCCTACTTGGCTCAGACGGAGGACTGAGCTCGTCAAATGTGGTACCGAGTAAATGTTGACATTGATCTGCCAAGCTCCCTAGACGAAGTCTGTAACATCTAGGACAGGGACAACATTTAATAGGAGAGGGAATACCCAATGTGACCCATAGGACCTGCTGTCTCATGAGCTTTTGTTATGTACTCATCTGTGACTTGATACTGAGACTGAGGACAGCCTGCGTTAGATCTAAGATCCTTGTCCAGAGAGACTATAAGGGAGGCGACAGCTGGCTCTATATTGGGCATGTGGTCCAAGCCATATCTGGCCGCATCCTGCAATCACTGGGGAGATGTAGGAAGGATCTAGGGTCTGCCCAACACCTCTGCAACTCCTCAATGTAAGTAGATAAAGGACAGACAGAAATAAAAAATGCACTGGGCGCAGCCCTTCCTGCCAGTGCCGTGTCCAATCCCAGGCATGCCAGAGCTCGTCGGATGGATGGCTTGTATTATATTTAGCGTAAATACGTTTCTGCTAGTGAGCAAAGTTCCTCGCTCTAGCAAGTGAGCTTCGGCCAGAAGGCTCTACTGCTCTCGCCATTCTAAAAAAAAATCCAATTGTACTGAAAGGACAGCAAGCTGAAAAAAGGTTCTTGCAGTCTCAGGAGGAGGAATAATAAAACTCTAACCTCAATCATTTAGAGACTACCTAGGCCAACAGCAAACACTTAAGGCCAAAGTATAGTACCAAGAGCGTGGCCTCGCGTTATGCGGACGCGGACCAGCGCTAGAGCTGTTCAAAGTATACTTCACTTTTTCCGGACGAGCTAAAAGCATTCGCACGACCACTGTATTTTGATACCCTGCCCAGCCTACGCACATGCGCAGTCAAAGCACACAGGTCCGCGCGGACACAAAACTTTGGAGGGACGCGGACAGTCCGCACAGAAACTGTGTGCGCATGCCAAAGTACAGGTATATCTAAAAACATTTGAATATCGTGGAAAAGGTTTTTACATTTTTTGTTTTAAGTGAAATATGTAAAGCCTTTTTTTGTTTTAATCTTGATATTAGGGCTTACAGCTCATCAAAAATCCAAAATCCAGTAATATTAAAATAAAGAATTTATAATACAGAAATGTTGACCTGAGAAGAGCTTTAATCAGCTAATTAAGTCAAAACACCTGCAAAGGCTCAGTGGTCCAAAGTCCTCTTTTCTGATGAAAGTAAATTTTGCATTTTATTTTGAAATCAAGGTCCCAGAGTCTGGAGGAAGAGTTGAGAGGCACAGAATCCAAGTTGCTTGAAGTCCAGTTTGAATTTTCCACAGTCAGTGAGGATTTGGGGTGCCATGCCATCTGCTGGTGTTGGTCCATTGTGTTTTATCAAGTGCAGAGTCAATGCAGCCGTCTACCAGGAGATTTTTTTCTGGAGATGCTGGTTTCCTTTTCTAGCAGGACTTGGCACTAATAACTGTTTTGCTGACCATGGTATTACTGTGCTGGATGGGCCAGCCAACTCGTCTGACCTGAACTCCGAAGAGAATCTATGGGAAAATGAGAGACACAACAATACAGACGAGCTAAAGGCCGCTATCAAAGCAACCTGGGCTTCCATAACACTTCAGTAGTGCCACAGGCTGATTGCCTCCATGCCACACTGCATTGATGCAGTAATTCATGCAAAAGGAGCCCAGACAAAGTATTGAGTGCATAAATTAACATACTGTACTTTTCAGAAGGTTGACATTTCTGTATTAGAAATTCTATATTCTAATATTTTGAGATACTGGATTTTTGATTTCCATGAGCTGTGAGCCGTAATCTTCATTAAAACAAAAGAAATGAAAAAAAAAAAATATATGCTTGAAATATTTCACTATATGTGTAATGAATGAATCCAGCTACAGAAAAATATGAACTTTTCCACGATATTCACATTTTTTGAGATGCACCTTTATACTTTGGCCTTACATATCACAATCACTGACCCTGATGTACGACCTGCTCAATTAAATGCGAGAAGAATAAAAGGATGAGTTACCTAGGTATGTCACCCAGGTCACAAGTAAGCTACAGTTATGAGCATTTAGGTTCAATATTCCTTTTAATGGTTAAATATACATTATAATTATAAGTATTGTTTAGTAAAGTATAGTATGTTATAGTCTATTTTTAAACAATGCCATATTGGTAGGATAAAACACAATATAGAATACGTATTCCTTGACCTATGCAGCTTCCTTAGATATTTAGAATACAAATCTGTTCCATATGGGCAGACATCAGAATTGCCAAAAAATAGGCCTAATGTAGGTTATGTGACACTATTTTTACAATAGTCTTTGATATGATATTTATGATACTATTCATCCATTATTCAGATCAAATTGTTTCCATATGTGGATTTGCTGTCATATACAATACATTACTGTTAGTGTCAAGTAACACCTTCCTAAAAATCTTGAAACATTTTATTATATCTTTTCCATATGGGCTCTTCCATGTCTCCCTTGTAGTTCCTATCTCTCTTTCTCTCTCCCTGTCTCTCTCTTCCATTCTTTTGCTTTTCTTCAATTCTTCCTACTCGATTCTCTCTTTTTTTATCCTATACACTTCATAATCCTTCACAGGGACAGGCTTTGAGTCAGTTTGCCTACTTCATCCGCCTGTCAGAGGATGCCCCGCTCCAGCCGGAGACTTTCGAGGTGGCTGTGCACTGTGGCATGGTGCATAGCGAGGTCACCGACAGCCTGCTGAGGTTGATGGCCGGGGTCCACGCCCCCGGGGTGACCCAAAGCACCCCCTGGTACGAGAGCATGAGGAACAGCTACATGATTCATATGCACCGCTACCTTACCAGTGCCACAGGTGAGGTTTGTGACAGGACTGTGTACACTGATCTCCCAGGTAACTTAGCTTTCACAGCATCTAAGTCAATGGATAAAGTGCAGATGTAATCTCATGGTAGGACATGCAATGTGTTACACAACTTCCAATATACTTGGCAGTGTTAAAGATGTAATATCCTTTATCCCCTGAAAATATTGTTTCTTAGAGTTTATACTGCCATCTAGTGGCGGAAAGGCAGCACTGCCAATGTTAATGCTAGGATTGGGAAATGGCGACATCCGCTACATGGGCCCCTCGATGTAGCTAAACATATCAGATCATTCTGTATCTATGATGACTCTCATAGTTGACTCTCCATCTCACCTTAGTGTGTATGGTTTAACCTATTTAAGATAATAAATATTCATTTTGATGTATACCAAGTCTTTTTTTGGTCTAAAACCTTGCTTAGGGAACCTTTAAACCTACAATCAAGTTTTAAATATAAATGCTCTTTCTGACTGGTTGTGGTAATACACTAATTATTAGTGTATCACCACACTAATGATTAGTGAATTACCACAACCAGTCAGAAAGAGTGACTTTAGTGACTTTTGATTTAGCCTATCACCTAGCAACCATCTAGTACACCCTAGCACCAACTAGGAACACCCTAGCAACCATCCAGTACTTCATAGCAACCACCTAGTACACCCTTTCAACCACCTATTACTTCCTAGCAACTACTGTGCACTCAAAGTAACTATGTAACCATCATGGACAACCCCTCTCATCCTCATCCTCTCCATGCTGAGCTGAGGCAGCTCAGAAGCTCCTTCAGCCACAGACTCATCCAGCCTCGAGCCTCAAAGCGCTTTGGAGGCTCATTTGTGCCATTAGCCATCAGGCTCCACAACACCACAGCACCAAACAGAGAGACTATTCATGATCTCATTTAATTTCAGTTCAATTTCATGGTTGTAAATAATTATTATTGATTGTATAGTGTAAATAGTGTGTTGATACTTTTATAATACAGCATCTGTTCTTTTAAATTCCTTGTGCTGCTATGTCGACCGAAATTTCCAATACGGGTGATAAAGTGATATCTTATCTTATCTTATCTTATAACATATGTGCTGAAACTGTAGCAGTCACAAACATTTTCTTCATAAAATCACTGTAGTTTTTATAATCTGTCTATCTAGGTGCATTACTTCTGGACAAATGACATTAGTGTCAGCTGATATAAGAACCCCCATTTGTTCATGCACTCCTTGCCTGTTTGCGTTCAAAGTGATTGTTTATATACTGTAGTTGTCACCTGAATAATCAAACTTACATTTACCTGGGTAGTTGTTGTAGCACAATATTGGTACTACAATAAGAAATGCAACAAAACATAATTTGAATGATTGATATAAACAAATACAATTTGAGTAATCTGATAATTGGTTAGTGTCATGTTAAAAAAATATGTGCTATTCACAGTTTGATCAAAATCCCTTTGTTCCATTTTATAAAAGGGCTGCCAGTTTAGGTTCAGATAACAGATAATAATTGAGCATTTACCCTAATTTTTTATCAACTATGAAAATAAATGGCAACCCTGGAAAGTGGTTTACTCCTTCTGCACACCTCCAGGTGTTTGGGGTGAATGTTTAGTGGAATCTTTGTAAAGAGGACACCACAAGTATTTGTTTTGTATTTATGTCATTGTTATTTGTGCAGTCTAGCTTTTCCAATTTTCTTAAGCGATGCCTTCAGTTCAAGAACTCAAGCAGCGCAGTCAATAATTGAGAGACAATCGCCCTTCTACTGATTTAACAGCCATTATGGCAAAAGCTTAGACACTCTTCCTATAGGTGTTTCATCCTAAAGCTTTCTATCCCCAGAAGGTCCCATTTGCACCACTATACACCGCTCCACTTTGTATCAATTTCACTAAAGCGCTTGAAGAAAACACGCTGCTACATTCAACACAAAATGTTTTCCCCTTGAAAGGGAGAAAGCACATCACAACAAGAAAGGTTACGGGGCAATTCGTGCCCGACAAAATGTCACTTTGACAGCCAGCCATTGATCTGTTTCAGGCAGGGGAATGATGAAGGCTTTTACAATTTAGAGTTGTTCTTTAATGTTTCAGCACAGAGATGCTAGCAGAATGGTACTAGCTGAATGGAGCAACACACACAGGGGTAATCATACAGTGTGCTGGTGTGTTGTGATGGTTCAATTCTCATGCTAATTATCCCAATCAGTGCTCGAAATGCCACCGCTTTTTCCGAACGTGCACGGCCACGCACATAAACAGGCACGCGCACGCACACACTCCCACCGGTAGTAAACAAAAACACCCCACCCACACAATTACAACCTCCTCAACCTGACCTGTATAATCAGGGAAAGATCGCCTAATGCCGAAAATAAATCCCTTTTCACTCCCCTCAGCTCCCCCGCAAATTCTCAGCTTGCCATATCATTTTCAAGTCCACATCCCGACAATCAGGCTCATTTTGAGGATTTAGGGTTCCTGAAACTTAAATCTGACCTCCCCAGGGGGTAAACATTTCCGCCACAAGGTATAGAAACTTAACTCGGAAAGCGCAGATCCAATAACATAGACGTCACCCAAATACAAATGTAAGCAAAGAAAACGGGTTATACTATAGCCCCCCCAAATACCAGAACCAAACATCTGCAATTATGAAAGGCGCTCATTTGGCTGGCAGCAAGGCTGCACCTTATTTACTGTCTACATCCATTCACTTCAATCTCATAAAGGTCAGCCGGCCCTCGGAAACATACACACTAAAACACCCAGGCTGACACACACATGCAAAGAGTGATCGAAACAAACATCTGCGTCTGCACAAACAAACACACACACACACACACACACACACGCACTCTGCTCTTTAGCTGTTTTCGCTCACCTCCTGTGCTCTGAGCCGACTCATTATTTCTCTCTCTCCCTCTGTCCTTGTGTTATTTATCTCTTTTTCTAAAGGCTAATGGGAGACTACATACTGATGCCAGTGAGTGTATGAAAGCCTCACGTATGTGTGTGTGGTGCCCCGAAGCCAGACTCCGCTCTTTATTTTTCTAATTCTAACTGTCCCCAGTGAGATCTGGTCTCTCTGACACCCGGCCTTATTTTCTCTCTCTCTTCTTTCATCTCTTCTATTCTTCACAAGGGCTTCACACCCCTTTTGGCCTCTTCTGCTTTGCAAAGCTTGGCACTTTTTATGGCTTCTCACGTCTCTGTGTTTGTTAGTGCTCCTCCGGAGGTGAGCAGATGCGGCGCGGTGCAATGGGGGCGGATTGGAGTGTCTGTGTCTGTCGTAAACACTTGGGATTTATTTTATATTATATATTTTTTTGTTTATCTGCACCGAATTGTGCTGGATCTTGGCGTAAAGACAACAAGATACGTATTTGATTGTGAGAATATGTCCCTTTTACTGACACCCTCTGGTACTTACAGGCAGTCTTCATCCCTGCATGTTGTAGATGGACAAAACGTCAGCGGTGCTCTCTTGAGAATGACATTCTCCGTACTTTGAAAAGGGACAATTTTTTGTTTTCTACTTATCAAAAAAAGAAACATTCAGAAATCCTCCCTTAAGATAGATAGTATGTTACATAATACAAAAAAATCCTTTTTATCCAAGGCGACTTAGAAGTTGTACATTTATAGTATTAAGGAACAGGTAGGAGTTAGGCCGCTTTGAGAAGGCCCTTGCTGGGAACCCATTACACCCAGACCACTAGACTATCCTACCCTCTACAAAATATAAATAAATCATACAATAAAAAATGTAACAACATATAGATATGAAATATAAGGTAAAGGCATTTTATTTACATATAATTGGCTGAATCGCCAAATTGCTAATATATAATATATAATATTTGATTATATGAATATTTGTTTAAATGACTCATGTTCAGGAGTAAAAAAAAATTGTTTTCCTTACTACCATAACTACTGCTTAATATTAGGTTAACCGTAAAGCAAAGACCTGCATTTTCACATTGATACTTATTTCTTTACATTATTTCTTTATCACTAAATGTTACAGAATATCCAGTTTTATCTTATTTATATTATAATATAATCTTTCATATCTGTCCAGAAAGGGACTCTTTATTTGTTGTTTTATTACGTGTAATCCAAGAAGAGTGTTGCCATTGCTTGGCCATGGGTGATGCACTGTATTATGATGTGTCCAAGCAGACTGTAGGTCCAAGATGGTCGGCAACACAGCACTGTACATTCCAACAGAAGCCCTGGAGCTCAGCCCTGAACAGGCTAGCAAGGACAAGGAGTTGGTACAGAGACTGGAGAGTAAGCCTTAGGCCCTGTTTGTGTGTCTGTGGCTGTACTGTACATTCTTGTGTGCTTACGTCTTTGTTTCGCTGTCTTTCAGATTCCTGTCTGAAAGGTCACTGAGACTTTATCTTTTAATTTGGGGTTTCTCTACTCACCGAGAGTCTTTGCATAATAAGTCTCTCTCTCTCTCTCTCTCTCTCTCTCTCTCTCTCTCTCTCTCTCTCTCTCTCTCTCTCTCTCTCTCTCTCT
>JAOEHI010006373.1:0-36155 GCA_025447815.1 Percopsis transmontana | reverse complement strand
ACGAAGTTAAACTGAGAGAGCGTTCCGTTCACAGGCACCAGAATGAACTAGTTCACAGTAACGTTCATCAGGCAGTATTACAGTACGTTCAGTTCACGTTCACCCAAAATATGAACGCGTTCATGAACTATCGTTCAATTAACGCGTTCAGGCACATCACTGGCTATAGGGTATCCTAAAACGTCATATAGATCTTCACATAATTGCCAGCATGTTTTACAAGTAAAAAGTTGTTTTTAGTACTTCCATTATAAAGATTAAATAGTCTCATGTAAATACCGCTTTGCGGATTTAGGGACTCAAAACCAGTTATTTTTTAAATAACTGTATTCATTTGTCAGAGCCAGCATTCCTGGAAGGCTGTATAGCCGTGGTAGTGTGCAACGTTATGGTCCCTGTGTCTCTGGTTGTTTGAAGGCTTCTATTGTCTGTCATGGATTAACACTGAAACAGGCAAGAGAACATGTCTGAAGTCCTGCCTTGTGTGTTTACACAAGATTGACTGTTAGAACTTTAAACCTCCTTTATCTGTCCACATTCACCAGTGACCTCTCTGTAATATTTAAATGTGACCAATAGATGGAGCTCCTGCTTTGTTTATGACTAATGATCTTTTGCTTTGCGCTTGCGAGGCCAAAAGCTGTAATATTCAAATATTGATTTTGGTTTTAGTCAACTTTGGTGCCTCATTGGTGGGGTTATTCCCCTATTTTACTGGAAGTTTAAATTCCCCGTTCTTCCCCTTTGAGGGACAGTGTAAATGTCAAGACCTCCTTTCAGGACAGTGTGGGCGTGTACAGACCCCTTTATTGACATCTGCTGGAATTTCCTACATGAGTATTGTTGCACCTGTTAGGGCAGGACACGTTTTGCCACGTGGACAATCCTGTCTGAATGAGGCATTGTCACCAGGTGCCAAAGCCAGATTAAATAGCACAGCCAAACAGCTGTTTAGAAACACACGTTTTCAAAGATGCTCTTTCACACATCCCTTCTCGAGTTATCATCCCAAAATGAAAAGTTTAAAATATTTCAGTTCGTACGTACTGTGGCTTTAAGATTAGGGGACATTATTTTTTCTGAAGTGAAACTGGTTATGCAAATCTTAACTACACATCACAATAAATGTGATTAAGGTTGATAGACTTTGCCTATCCACCTTATTTTGAAACTTGCTGGTGCGGTATATTATATTTATTCATAAATAATATTGTAATTTTGACATAGGCTGGACAACATACATATATGAATGCTTTACTTGCGTATTCAAAAATAAGGTGGATTTGCCACTTTCCTCTCCCTTATCTGTGTGGCCCCAATTTGCACAGATTTGGCAGATTAGGGCTGCTGGTTCAGTATGATAATCTAGATATGATCACTTAATTACTCAAGATAAAGTCCTGAAAACATGCACACTTATCCATGTGTACATCAATGATTTTGTAGGCTCTATGTATTCAGGTGACCTGACTCTCTTCTCCTTTGCCATTTAATAGCAATGGCCCCTTCTTTTGGTCTCCTGGTGTCTTTGTAATTCAACAGGGTCTGACCAGAGATATGGTTTTGTAAGCAAAGTGATTTATGCAAAAATGTCTGTTTGGGCAGATACCATACATTTTTGAAAATAATAATAATGAAACCATGACATTAACAAATCTAGAGTGCAGAAATAGCAGTTTGTAACTGTTTTCATCACTTGTTTGTGAAGATATTGCCCAAAACAAACAAAGTTAAAATTACAACTTCATATCTCTTCACTTCATCTTCAGTGCCCCCAAACACTGAAGATGAATTTAGAATGATGGTAGGCCTATAGCATCTTATTAGAATTATAACAAAGGCTAATTGAATCGTGATTATTACACAGCATAGATAGTGTTGGTTATGTCCTCCTTGGCCATGCACAAACATGACACAATCCCATGCTCTACAAATGCAATTGTTTTGCTCCTTGTGGGTGTAAGACATTTGCCACAATGACAAGAAACTGAAATCAGAAACATGTTTAGCCACAAACACTAATCATCACATCTACAACATGCCTGAAAGTGTCAAAATAAAAAACAGGGCAGCAGAACTCACTGGCAAGGAGAAAGCTCTGTGGTCACAACTGCTTTGCATCTTCTGCTGCTCATATTTTGAGCGACAAACAGACGAGTGGAAGAACACAAGGAGAAGATGTGATTAGCCTTTTTTATATTGTCAATAAAATGTTATGGCATAGGCCTGCTAGAATTCAACTGTCATCTTAAATAAAAATAAATAAAAATCTTCAAGGGATATGAAGTTCTAGATTTTAGTTATTTTCATATTGGTAAAAGAATTGCTTTACAACCAAGTGATGAAAATAGAAAATTCCTGCACCACATATTTGTTTAACGTTATAGTTTCATTATTATTGTTTTCACAAACAGTTCACAAACAATCGAATGTCACTTCAGTGCAGCTGTACACTATGTTGTGTTCTCTGGATGCAGTCTAAACCGCTTATCCTTTAGCTGTCAACCATCATTAAAGACAAACCTTTCATCATTAAAGACAAACCTTTCATCTGGCCGACATATTGTTATGCTCTGCACATTACAGAAGGCCATTAGGTTATGCAACTTCATTGACATAATTTCATGTATGATCAGTGAGTTCAATCCTTGATGTGTATCTTGTATTCATACACACAACCTAAAATAGGGGGTGGGTTTTGTGTTCAAACAAATAAAGACAAAGTTGAAAAGAGCTCAGTAAAAAAAAAAATAACAGCCTTCACTCAAAAAGCAAGCAATGCCCTTAGTCAACAATGGCATTTACAAAGGCAATAGAGCTATATTGTGGCAGATGAATGATCTCTACATTATTCAAGGATGCTGGCTATTTTTTACATTACATTTGTGTTTAACTCACTGCACACTACACTGCATTTGACAGAAAAGTTCAAATAGGAAGGAAGGATTATATGCCCTCAGCTCATCAAATGAAGAAATTCTGAGAAAAACCAAATCCGACCACGTGACCATGTCTGGTTTCCTTCTCCTGTGCTAACAGATGTGCCAGAACACACTGTTCTCTCAATGAGGTTCTGTTACGCAACAGCTCTAGTTAAGAAGTTGAGCCAAGCTAACTTTCATCAATCATTTCCTCACTAATGGTTTGATTGAAAGGCAATGCTGACCAGCATCTATTAAACTGTCATAATAGTTCCGCAGTATCAGATAAAGCCAAGCTGTTCATATAGCATTAACTATCCGCAACACTCAAGATTGGTTTGAGAATAGTCAAAAACACAATTGTCAACATTCACATAATTTATTTGCCTGGAAATAACAGATCATAGCTTATGACAAAGGTGGTTTAATGTAGTGGAAGTAAAGATGAAGAAATATTTACAGGAGACAAAAACATTGTGTGTTAAAGATTCACAATTCTGTACATGTTACTGTATAAACATTGAAAACAAAATAGAGCATTAAACATTTTAAATGTTCTAGCATATCTTTCTTCTCAAAAATTTTTTATTTACATAGCTTCTCTGTGACAGAATAGACATCTATCCCATTGCATATTTTGTACTCTAAACAGTACTACTACTACAGAGAAATTACAACCATTAACGGTTGCACAATGTATTGCATATACATTCAAAGTGAAAGAGTGTGACATAAAGTTCCAGAGTCAGTCAAACATAAGACTCCTTGGCATAGGAGTACTCCTCAAACACGGGCTGGCTACATCTCCGGGACAGAGCTTCATGTTGGGCTCTGAAAGCCGACTCGGACATCGCCCGCTGGCGGAATGGGAAACTCTGCGCCGAATTGTTGTCCTTATCCTCTGCGACTTGGGCAAAGCAGTCTGCGTACTGATTGACAGGCAACGCGGACAGGAAGTCCTCGTTCACCGAGGTCGGGCGGGACCTCCTGCCCAGCTCTCTCGCGTCCTGCACCGTCATGGCTCGGTATCGCGGAGGGGCGGGGAGACCTCCGCTCTGGACCGCGCGCTCGTAAGACGGCGGCCCGCTGGGCAGCTTGCCGTCTATTTGCCGAAACACCTCGACGGCCGACAGGGGGCGGGGCTTGAGCACGAGCTCCGCCTCACTCTGGGAGTCCTCCTGAAGCGTTCCGCACGGAAAGGGGCGCTCTTTCTGCGCGTCCCCTTTCTTCAGGCTGCCCCTTAAGAAAAAGTTGCCCACGCTCTTGGTCCTCACGGGCTTCTTGTGTTCAGTCCTCATGGACTGGGAGCGGGAGCGCTTCATCCCCTCTGACTCTGTCCTGGCGAGGTCCTTCTTGGGCTTGGCAGAGTGCACCCGACGGGGACAGACGGGCGACACCAGCGGCGAGCTGGTGAAAACGGAGCCCTCCGAGTGGTTGGAGGTCGCGCTCTCCAGTGAGCAGGACGAGGAGCACGACAAGTCCTTCGCGGAGTCGTCCCGGATTCCCTGAGCGCGCTCCATTTTCAAAGTGTCCCCGAGTTTGGGAAGAGACAGCGCCGCCTTGGCTCCGCCTTTTCCCGCCATTAGGAAGGAGTCGTCGGAGATCTGCTTCTTGAGGGGGTGCTCCTCGAAGTCCTCCCGCTCCGCGGAGCAGTCGTCGTGGCTCCGGGCCAGGCCGCGCAGGGTGCCTAACTCGGCCGAGGGGAAGATGATGGGCTCGGAGCGCCGCCTGCTGTACTCAGGCTTGGCAAATGCATGGAACATGGCGTCACACGGGCCGGGGGGGGCGGCAGCGCAGGGGGCCGGGGGAGAGGGCGAGGGCGGCGAGGGAGGCGAGGGAGACGAGCCAGGCGCTCCACCCGTGTCGCCGTCCGCATCGGTGCTGTCGTACGCAGAGTCGTGATGCTGGGAGAACATAGAGTCTGTGGGGAGCGATGGCAAAGGGTCAGCAGATACTCATTTACTCCAATTAGTGCACGTACACTATGCTTTTAAAAGGACGCTCTTCGATTTGTGCTTGCAATCACCCCTTGTGGTTGGAATCAGTAATACAGTATTTGGTTTGAAACGCTCAGTGAGCTGAGAACATAAATATGGGGTTTTCTGGGTGCTCTTACACAATCGTAGAGTGTACCTTTAATCTTCCTCCATTAAAGGGGTGGGGGGGGGGGGGGGGTAACAGAAGAGAATAGAGGAATGCATCGACGTACCAGAGTGTTCCTCATCTGTGTCTGCCGGAATGTTCAGGGGATTCTCTCCCAGCATCTCACAGCAATGCTCAATGAGGAATTGAGTCAATTCTGTTACCTACAGTGAACAAGAGGGGATATCAATATAGTGATATAGTATCATTCAATGATATTTTTCATGATAAACTTTGAATGTCTATTAGCAAGGCAGCTGACATTTGACACAAGAAGGAGAACTGTGCCACACTATTCATACAGTATTCTCAAAGTTCTCCTCATTGTGAAACCGCTTGAGGTTTTTCATGCTAGAAACCACAGTGCTTCAAAGATGGCACAGTAGGAACATGCAGTCATAAAGAGACATTTCTTCTATTTTACCTTATCCACCTTGCCCTTTTGCTCATCCAGAGGGGTGGTGTCCAGCTGCAACAGTGTGGGCGCAATACACACTGCCAAGTTACGGGCGTCCATCTTGTTTGTTTCTGCACTTTCGAGGATGTGGCACAGCACACTGAGCAAATAATGTAGCAAGAGTCTGTTGGGCCCTGGGAGTTTGTCAATTACCCTAAAGAGAAGAACAGGAAGTACAGTTTATCAGTTTGGCGGCCTTTTTTGGGAAACACTTGTTTTTTAAGCTTCTCTTTTTTCAAACAGACAACTGGCATAAAATGAGAAGTGTCTCGCGGTCATTTTACCCTCTCCAAAACGCCATTCATAACCTCCTGCTTCAACCACGTACTAGCAGTATGTGGTAGCAGTACTAATTTGTTTGCAATTGAGTTGCAGTCTGATATTCAGGTAGCTCTTAAAAACAAATCACACTGGAGCAGTTAGCAGTTGTCTCCATGTTACCTTTTGATTTCAGATGTTCTCTGTTGAGCGTCTTCACTGTCTAGAGCTTCCATCCAGGTGTCATACAGCTCAGAAACCAGCAGGCTGCCAGGAAGCTCTTTCAGAAAACTCTGTGGGAGAGGTAAGGTGGTCTCGTTCAACACACACCAATGCACAAGCATGTACATAACCAAATAAGCAACACCATAAATATATAGTTTCAACGTTCGAGGACAGGGTTGTCATTATTAGTAGCAATATTTTAGTGTTTCATTATTTTTGAGATTGTACCTTGAGCAGCCCTGCAAGGAGAACCGCAGTTTGGTCATCCATGTCTACTTCCTGGCCACTGTTGAGCAGGTCTTTAATAGCCTTCATGTTCTTGCTGTTGCCGGACTTCCGGAACACTCCCTCCATGGCCGGTCCCTTCTTCCACAGCAGCACCAGCATGTCCTGGGGGAGATGACAGGAACAAGAAGAGGTCAGGTGGATGTTCACGTGTTTAAGAGTTATGAGTTACAGACTCCAAAGGGTTTCGCAAAGCCCCTTAACCATAGCGTCCCAATGAACAAGGAAAAACTCCCCAAAACAGGGAAGAACCTTCCAAGTGGCCACTGAAACCAGCTGTTTGTGATGTTTTGAATGTATCTTATTGTCGCCCTGATCAACATGACTAATTTTGGCACGAGAATGACAAGCCTTTTCTAGTGACACACCCTTCTTGGAGTTACAGTATATTCAGTTAGAGACCAACGGATGACAACAAACAAAACAACTTGAGGTTGATAGACTACATACCATGACTGATTTGGGAAGTAAGTTTTCATCAGGACATATCCGGCAGAGTGGCTGTCCGAACAGCTTTGTCTTTAACTCTGTCTCAGTGCTGTGGGATAAGATGGACAACCCGGAGCTCCTTCTCAGTCGAGTCAAAATGCTCCACTTGCTGGGATTCTCTGATGGGAAATGTTTTTTGATTAGTCACTTGTATTTGTGTGTTTCACATGCAAGCTAGAGTAAACAATCTAGACTCACTGGCGGATTCATTTCAATAGTGGAAAAACATGCCAGAAGTGAGTGCAAGCGCTACATTGCACAGATAGCGGAAGGACCGCACTACACCTAAAAGGAACGGGCCCATGTAGAGATTTCTATTTCAGAAGAAATATTTAAAAAAAATCATTGATCAGAACGAGTACGAGGGTTTTTGATAAGGCCTAGAGCTTCTATTCTGCCTGTGGTTGTTCTATTTAACTGTTATTTGCACACAAAAATAGGGCCTCTGTTTTAAATTGTCATTGGTTGAGAATTTGAATTCAAACTCACCAACTGTTTGTGGCAATTTGTCCTCTGGGTTACATAACGGCTTAGACAGGGTGGAGATCTTAGCGTCGCCCTGGAAACCAAACAGAGAAAAAAGTGTTGCGGTAAGTGCAAGTTGACAGAGGAAGAGACGACATTCCCTGCCCACGTCCAGCATGTGACTGGGAGGAGAGAACAGCAGATACCATGAAGATATCTAAGAAAACACCCATCACCCTTATTATTTGAACAAAACAACTTTAGTCCTCTCCTGTTAATAGTGTCATTAGCTCTACTGTAGCTATAATGCTGCAGGAAGCCTAATCTTTGAAAACCACGAGGCGCAGGTGTTCTTCACACACAGAGATTCGTCACTTGAGCTAATTTGAGGTTGAAAAAAATACATATTTTTTTTTTAACTCACATCAAGTGGAAATTCAATGAAAGGCTCCATCATGCCACCTCCAGTTAGAGTTTTACTCTGAAAATAGCAAGAGAGAAAAAGACATTTAATTTTTTTTTTACATAAACAGAGATTATTTTGTGCTATCTGTTTGCAACACCTCCATCGCACATGGTGGAGTAGTCAGTTAAGACTTACTGTGATACTGCTAGTCAGAACCTTCATGAGTACACTTGGAGGTGGGAAAGTACAGCCAGCTCTCTCTTTTGATTCTTGAATCTTGCTGCAACGAGGAAAGAATAGAAGCTGAAATTCTAATTCTTTTCCTGGTTTCCTCATTAATTCAAATCTCGGAAGCCATATTTAATATTTCACTAAAGCATACAGCAGTTACTCATGCAATAAATAAAGTAAAACATAAAAAAAAATCCACAAACACAATATCACACGTCATCATCAAGTATAAATATATAATAACCCATTATTATTAAGCTAAACCTATTAAAAACAATTATTTCAATGTTCATACCGATGTAAATAGTAGAGATAAAGTCCATGTGCTCTAATTAAACATAAGGTAACAGCGAATTAAATCTCAATCACTCAGTTCCTTAAAAAATAAGAATAACTGCTGATGGGAGATCAGATGAATAACAATTGTGCTAGTGTCCAGTGAAGGTATTTTCCTACCTGTGTAGAGTATCCAGCCAGTGTTCTTTTACCTCAGGCGAGCTGCAGGTAAAGCAACAGCATAGTTTGAGCAATTAATCCACACAGAGAGAAAAACAGGCCCACGGCTAGTACAGTCACACTGAGCAGAACACGAAGGCTTCAGACACTTTTAACAACTCTGCTGGAAACCACCACTCAGTCACGGGAACAGGAAGCGGCGTCATGGCCTCCCCCGAACAGACACCTTCCACTCACTCTTGTGCCGTGGTTGGCTGGCCATCAATGGAAAGTTTTTGATGATGTATTGATACGTATTTCAATACACCTGTCTCCATACATTATGTGGGCATGTTTCCGGACCAAATTCTGATAGACCCACACGCTTGTGTGATTGTATGTGTAGGATTTTGAGCATCTTGAGAATCTTTTGTTTTGTGATAATATACTGTACATACAGAAGCAGAATTTTTTTGAATGCATTGTAGTTAACAGTTGATGGACAAAAAGCCACAAAATGTGTCACACTTAAAACATATAAAGATAAAGTATAAATATGATATATAAAGATAAAGTATATACTGTATTCAAAGATCTAAAGAAGTATTAGAAGCTATAAAATAGGCCTTATTTATAAGATTTAAGGATTTGGTAACAGAATGACCAGAATTACTGTGTAGATATAAATACAATATATTTATTAATTTGTTTTCATTATAGACTATGAGCAAACAAATACAGTAAACTGCACTGTTTACTGTACCACAAAGCACAATACTTTCAGTTGAGTCATAAGGCCGAGACACCAACTTAAGTGACTGATAACTGTATGATAGCTTATTGGTATTAAACAGCTTGTTTTTGGTGCCCTGTGGAATATGCACGATTCTTGGAATGCCACGTCAAGTCAACAATAGTCTATTAGATTCTATGTTTTATTTGTCAAAAAGCTGTAGGAGTCCATGACTAACTGTGTGTGACAAAAGGTCTTAGTCTTGCCATTTACTGTTACTGATCAAACACTGTTGATCAACATTTCTCTGTGCCGAAAGCTAGTAAAATTGTTCTGCCATTTCTGATAATAGCCAGCACTTCTGGTTTAAATCATGTGCTCTTAATCCCCAGCCCTAAACAATACTGCTGAAATTCTATTTTCACACTTCCCATTTTGTCTTGTGATGCGACAGAGAAGGCTATCCACTTCCCTAATCTGGATTAAGGTTATGTTCCATATTGTCTGGGCCAGACAGGTTTAATGAAATGAGAGGGAAATAAAATACACGTAGAATACCGCTGGACAAGAGAGCATCTGGCTGCATGTGCTGTATGTATTTGTATGTCATGTAGACACACACAAACACATGGTTCTATTACGGTACAATAACATAGATTAATTCACGTGAAACATTAACGAGGGCTTACCGGAAAGACACCATGCAGAATGTTAGATCCCAGGCAAGGACAAGGGTTACGCAGAGGTCTATGTCCCCTAGTGTGTCTTCATCTTCCGGCTCGTCATCAAAACCATAGAGCCACATGTCTGCCAGGCCTACTCTTTGCTTCAGACGGTAGCTAGCGCTGGACCTGACCCAACAACCCAAGGAGAAGACATACTGTAATACAATTCTTTTTATTTTTTTTACGGAAACCCCACCGAGGTCATGCAATCATTTTCTCTGGCTTTGTTACTGTATATCACAATCACAACCTACAGTACTGATCCCTTGGTGATCATCAGAAATACACCTTTATTTATAGTATGTTGATGACTACAGACAGAACCCACCCTCATCCCCACAGTCAACTTCCTCCAGCTCTTTGAACGTCCAACATGCAAGCGAACGCTAAAGATTTACGGCTCCATCCACATTTAAACCAAATTATCTCGATAGTATACGATATTATAATAATTCTGCCCCCACGAGATCACCTACTCCAAAGCCTGACAGGATTGTGAACTGAGACAGAGCCATTTGATTTGCAATGAATATCCATGTACAGTTACATAGCGTAAAATGACTAAACCACGATAACAAATGATCTTCTATTAAAGGCACCCTTTGGGTGGGGGGTGGATAGGGATTGTCTGTAAATTACACTGTGAACAGAAGTGATCAGAAAAGTCAGGACACTGTGTGCGTGGATGTGTGTGGTGGAAAATATGAGGTTGAAGTTGACACAGTTTAGGAGGATTGGACAGTCCTTCATTAAGCAACCATTGAGAATTCATTGGATTCATCCATTGAGGCTTTTGATCAAGCACACATTTTGCATGCATTTTGTTACAACAAATACCCATGAAATTACAGTAGCTACAATTAGAACAATGAAATCTGAGGCATACAGACCATTTGTACACAAGGCTACATGATTTATACAGTAGTAAATTGTACTTTATCACACTTTACTCCCAGGGTATCTACAGAACTATAAAACTTTGAAATTACCATATTTTATCTGATGGCACAGCCTGAGAAAGCATGAAAAGGGCTACATGACAGTTTTGCAATAGCAGGGAACACCATTGAAGTGATTTTAGTAACTGATTAAAGCCCCTGTACAACTACAGATGGTTTCAGTTACTCTGGCCAACGGGACTTGTTTTCGACTTGAAGTTGGGCAAATTTGTTGAGGTCAGCATACTGCATGTACTCAAAAGAACCAATCATAAAGGACGGGTCAGTTGTCCTGCCCTGACAGGTGTAAGAAAACAAAACCACCTTACCCACCTAAAAGTTGCATGCAACGTGGGGTGGGGGGAGCCATAAAAACTATGGTGGTCATAAAGGGTTACCATTGGGCACTGGTCTGCGGCTACACAGCCCCATAAGCAGCAGTGTAGCTTAACCTCCTCCTTTCCCTCCCTTCTGCAACTTGTGTCCCAGCAGCCCTTTGGTCGGCTCGTCGATGCGTCGCCAGTTTGTGGTTTGTCCCTCCTTGGACCACTGTCAGTAGGCAATCACTGTCGGTAGGGAACACCCCACAAGCCCTGCCGTTTGTGAGATGCTCCGACTCAGGCGTCTGGCCACAACGATTTCGACCTTGTCAAAGTCGCTCAGGTCTTTATGTTATTCGCCTTTATGTTGTTTTATTTGTTTGTTTTCCCAGTGGACCTGAGGGGGAATTACACACTGGACTTTTCTTCAATTCACTTTCGGTTTGGTCAGTGCACATTAACAAACACAGCATTGGAGATTCCCTAACAGTACATGTATACAGTCTTACACTACACCACTGGGAGTTTCACTTCCCCTCTAAAAGTACCAGGCTTTACTCCTGTATATACTTGTATTTCAGGAGACCAAACACGGCAGTTGCCACATTACTGTGATGACGGTTTCTGTCAGTGTTTCTGATATTTTGATCATTTTCTGAGAAGGCAACACGTTCAATGTGCCATTTAAGAGAAAGGAACAAGAAATTACATATCTGCGCATCTTACTTGATCTTAGCGAAGACGATGACATCGCTGAAGAGGAAGATGTGTCTCTCCCTGGTTTTGCTGCCCTCTGTGACTTGCACTCGCTCGTCCAACAGAAGCTCTCCGTTTTCACTGCTGAGGCCCAGGACGAAAGGACTCTGCTCTGCAGTGACCCAACACAGACCCTCCTCTCTAGAGGTGAGGACGCACAGAAAAGGGACAGAGTGGGAGGGGAGCCAGAGTGTGTATCAAACATACATTTACATGGCACGTTCCGGGGTTAACTATAAGGGTATAGTTTGTCATATTTACAACTAAATCTAGACTTGATTTTTATCCTATGGGTGTATACTGTGGATGTGTATACAAATTATCCCCCGTTTACTTTGTTCTTGTACTGGGCTTTCTAAATTCAGTATTGGACCCTTGTTGGATCTGGCCCTTGTCCCCCCCACCATAAGCATGGAGCTCACTGACTTAACCACACTAGACATTCCAGAGCCCTTGACTAAAGTGTTCAACAGGGGCGTCAGACTTCGGTTAGTTCTGAATCAGAACCATTGGATGCTCCAATTTTGCAAAGTATACTTCTAAAATTCAAACTTACTAAACGTCTACTTTTAGTGTTCATTGCTCGTACCCTACATCAAATGTCAGAAAAGAGACTAATTATTTCATCTGGAAGAAAATGTCCAATCGCTCTGTGAAGGTTTTAGGTCTCCCAAATAGCAATAAAAGTTTCTAGCTAACAGTTTCTTCTTAAAACCTATTCACAAAACTGCTGAGAACAACTTTTACTTAAGGAATGGGGAGAAATCTTAAGATAAGAGAAAAGGCAGGGTTGACCTTGTTGCTATGATGTCGTGTTTCATAAACAAGCTTACTTACTATGCCCACAGTGATTGGCTGATAGGGGATTGGTCTCTGAGTCCTAAAATTAGGACTGACAAGCACATTATTTTAAAGATTTTCTCCTGCTCTGAACTGTGGCTAACTGATATTTTCTACATTAAGAATAATATAATCCACAGACTGGTACTCCTAGATGAGTTTTCACACATTTGTCAAAAACTCAAAGTAAAACCTCACTTTGAACCATGAATCATCATAAATAAACAATAAATGTTTGTTTAAAATAAATTTAAACAATGTAATGGGGCAGTATGAAAATAAAATTTTCTAAACAACGGTCACTGAGGGCTATTTCTGAGCAACTTTTTCTGCCATCGTATGCGAATAATGGACAACACATGACTTTTTTGATGTGCTTAGGCAGTCATGTCCTGTATGTAGCAAGATTTCTTACCGCTGGTCAAACCAAGCAAATAGAGCTTCTAGTGGTCAAACCCCTCAGTCGATTTAATGGGGTAGGTATTTTTTCAAATGGCCTTCATGAAAAAATGTTTTTTGAGTTGTTTAAGTTGTGTTAAATATACAAGGCAGTCGAAGGCAAATATTGTTGTGTCTAGTTCGACCCTGGAGGATGGATATGAAAGTAGTTTGCTTGGTGCTCTACCCTTTGACTCACGACTTAGAACTTCAAATTGCAACAACACAGGTACTTTCCATATTGCCCTTTATGACCTCCTGGTATTATCATGAAAACTGATGCATAATAAATACGGGTGAGAAATTAAACACATACTGGTAAATGAAAACATATCAGTCATTTTAGTTGCTTATTACTAGAAAGGAACAAAACAAGCAAATAAACAAAAATAATCAAATAACAGAAAAATACCATTTTCAAAATAATCATAAAATTGTCCCCCATTTGAATGAAGGAACTTAATTTTCCTTCAATTCAGTACATTGGTCAATTTCTGTGAAGTACAGTACAGGTACTATACAGTAATAATGAAACAAACATTTATATTGTATTAAAGTGAGTTTTAACTATGTCATAGTTAGTTTTAGGTCATTTAAAAACTGAATAAGCATTGACAAGATAGTAACGTAGGCAATGGCTGTACATTAACCGATAAAAAAGAAATATCAAGAGTAGTGTAAAAGGTAACACTTGTGTCAAGTAAACCCCCTCAGGAAAAACCAACTACAGAATAGGAGGAGGTGTTAGGGTGGGAGGCGTTTGCGATATTACTGTTCGTGCTTTGGCTGGACTCCCACATGTGCAGTGGTCTAGGTGGGAACTACTTGCAGCCGGTTAAAAAGGTTAAATAAAAAAAAAAAACACAGTATAATGGCTTATGGACTTTTTACTACGCACACTATTCAATCCCTACATGTCAATATTTTCAGTTTGGTTGCCTGGAACAGGTTTTGTGGAGCACCAGAATATGGCTACTAATAACATACACAATGCAACACTGAAAGCACACTTGTGTAATATAAATGTAGATTTTACAGATGGTGAGCGATCCTATATATAAATAACTATTTAGCCTAGTGCAAGTAATTTCCTGGCTGCACTGAGTGAGAGGAGACAATTACATTTCTAAATAGTTGGTATTACTAAGTGAGGAAGTCATAGCCGAACCCCTGATGCAAAATCATTCATCTTTAATTTTTAGGATAAAAAATGCTTTCAGACGTTTGTCTGAAATGTTTGTAAAACTGTACAGCTTGACATTATCTTCACCATGTTAAGGTGGTTGTTTTGGAACCCCAAAGAAGAAATTTCCCACTGTAACATTGCCATTTACAGCCTTAAGAGAGTGGGCTCTGTAGCCCCCACACATGGCAAGAGACGTCAAACGGACACAACCTAATCTGACACCAATAAACAAGTGGTTTTATCTGTAGAGTGGGAGGTAAACCAGAGATTGAAACACAAGTTGTTTTCATCTGCTCACATTTCATCCGCCGCCCTCTGTAGGTTGAGCATTGTAAAAACATCAAGGAAAACCACAGCGAAAATCAGCATGTCTGAAGCCCCACTACCAAACGGGGAAATCCCGGGCTTGTTCTATTTGCAACACAAAACATTCAGATTGGTCAAACTGACTTTCATTAAAAAAAACGATTGTCACACCTGATTGGTAACCAGGGCATTCCCAGTGCTTTCCCAAAGGCCAGCGATGGAGCGGAGCGTCGTCTTTGAGCCAAACTTCGAAGGTGCTGCAAGACCAGAAACATGAATGAGTGAAGCTACAGAGTTGAGGTTTTAAACAAAGTTGTGCTTTAAATCACACTATAACTACCAATACCTTTGGTTGGTGACCATTCTATGTGGTTTACTGTCCCATAAGAACATACATTAAAGCATGGGTGACAACTTTGAGAAAGGTATGTTAATGACAGTATTAGTGCCATTTTCTATTAATTAAGCTACTGTATATCGGTCTTCATTTAAATATGCATATTAAATAAACCGTATTTATTTATTATTTTTGTATCCTTGAGTGTTGCTATGGTGAAGATGGGATGAACACAAAGCCACCAAGGACCAGCATGGCCCATGTGGCTCCAAATCCAGGATTAAGACCTGCATACATTAATGGTAGCATTTCATTTTGAGTTGTCCCTTACGATTTCTCTCTATACTACAGGTCACAATGGAATCGCAGTTGGCATGTTTTGATTCAATGCACTTTTCACAGAGTGACATTTTCTGGCCGCATATTCCAGCCAATTAGTGCATATGTATCCATATATAAATATTAGCAAGTCTTCCTAGCTAATGTTCACAGCAGAGGCGACGGCTTTAATTGTAAGGTTACTGAATCTTGATCGACAAATTATTTTTAATACGATTCCTACATACCATTATCGGCGATATCGTGGAGCAAAACACGAGTAGTTTACACCAAACCGAGAACAGCTTAGTAAAAAAAATCGACGTGTTCAAAACTTGCGTAACATAACATTGTGTTCCTTTTGATCTCAAAACATAAGATTGTGTCGCTTTTGATCTCAAAAAGGACACAATGTTATGTTACGTAAGTTTTGCTTTCAGCAAAACATCTTTAAGAGTTTTAGAAGGAACAGATATAAGGTTAGATGGCCTCTCTCCTATGACAGAGGCCAGGTGATGCAACAAGACAGCCTATTGTCACCTCAGCCAATGTACTGACTGGTGAAATACTCACAGGACGCACACATGCTGTAGTATCGTCGTAGCTGCCGCGCCTCATCGCTGCCATCCCATAATGTCGGGCCCCGGGACCTAGCACGTCCATGTTTGAGTTCTACACTGGGTTGTCGCTGGTGGCGTCCCTAGCAGAGGAGCAGCAGATTCAGCTGTGAAAGAGCTGGGGAACTGGCCACAGAATGAGGTTCTTCATCTTGCTGCTAATGAGGGGAAGAACAATGGAGGTTTGGGACACAAAAGTGGTGGGGATGGAAGAGGGGGCGCGTGACCCCGGGCCTGTTCGGGCCATCAGCACCGGATTTATTTATTATTTTTGTATCGTTGCCATGAAGTTGGGTTCCCTCTGAATCCCTCTGAATAGATATAGGCAAAACTGATGGATGGATGGATGGATAGAAACAGGACCGCCGATTCAGAGTTTTTGTATTAATAGTCTTGTAGCCCTTTTTGGTTTTTCTGTTTTGACAATAGTACTAATAGTACTATTGTCAAATATAGTACTAATAGTACTATTGTCAAATATAGTACTAATAGTACTATTGTGGAGGGCCAGAGATGGAGACAGGCTGGCATACTAATCCCTTGAGTCTCCATGTGGCTCCAAATCCAGGATTAAGGCCTGCATACGTTAATGGTAGCATTTCATTTTGAGTTGTCCCTTAAGATTCCTCTCTATACTAACAGGTCAGGGCATCTGAAGCGCTGCTGTCATAATTCACAATGGAATCTCAGATGGCATGTTTTAATCAATGCACATTCCACAGAGTGAATATTTCTGGCCTCATATTTAAACCAATTAGTGCATATGTATCACTATTATCATTTGCAACATTAGCAAGTCTTCTTAGTTAATGTTCACAGCAGAGGTGACGGCTGTAATTGTAAGGTTTCTGAATCTTAATATGATTCCTTCATACTATTATCTGCGATATCGTGGAGCCAAACACCCGAGTACAGTTTAGTAAAAAATCAACGTGTTCAAAACGTACGTAACATAACATCGTGTCCCTTTTGAGATCAAAGGATACAAGGTCACATGACCTCATTGTGAGTTCTCCCTTAAGATTCCTCTCTATTCTACAGGCAGGGCATCAGCTTTTAAGATTCCTCATGACTTGTAAGTTGGCATTCAAAAAAATTTGCTATGATGTCTATTCGTAAATATATTGTTTGCAATTCGCTCTCAGAACCCTCCTATTCTCTGATGACCCCCCCATACACACACACACACTCCATCACCCCCAACCCCAGACGCACGCCCTCCTTCCACATCCCTCCATCCCAGTTTCCCCCGTTCCGCTCCAATTAAGCAGCTTCCTCCCGTAATGAGATCGACGTGCACCACAACAAGGGCTGCCCGCCTAGCCCCCGTTGCCAAAGATCACAGGGGAGAGAGACGATGTGAGCGGCTGGAGGAACAGTATCTCCGGAAAGTGCATTGCTCACATTTGTACTGTAAAAAAAAGGGTTGTTGTTAATTTTTAAGTCAATTCAAAAACTGTTTCCAGTTCATCACATTCCTCAAACGAGGGATTATTTTCATTCTGAATGATTATATTAAGGCAAGGAGAATATAGAGTTAAGGGTTTAACAAAAGTTTTAGTATTGATTCAACAACGTTAAAATTAGCTAAATGTTATATTTAGAGTTAAGTGGAGTTCTTTTATTTCAGTTAAAGCAGCAAGGATATTTTTAATTTTTAATATTTAACCCTGCACAACAACAGAAATCTATCAATTGTATAATTTCGACCTTTTTACCTTGAATATTGAAAACACATGTTTTTTGTGTTGTTACCTCATTTACCAAGATGTCAACAGAGCTGCCTTCAAATAAAACTAACTATGCTTTTTATCCTGTGGTGATACCATTTTGTGCTGGCTCTAATAAACACTTTTGTTGTGGAAAAATAAACAACGCCCTTCAAGAAGACAAAATCACATGTTTTCACAAATGTTTTTATTTTGGTTGTGTGGTTGGGTGACAAAAATAGGGGCCTTACGCAGTTTTTTCCCCTCCGTGAACACTCATTATGTAACAAGTATGTACTCCTTTAGTTTACTAATTTAGATAACAAATAAATGTTGAACTAAATATAGTGTTATTTTTCACTAGGAAAAGTGTAGGCTTACATTACAGTTCGCTATACTTAATCTATTATAAATACATTCCATTTTATAAACATTCTGCTTGACCAGAAATAATTTGTGCTCATCCAACATTGGCAACACACTCAATCTAATATTAGCTTGCCGGATTATTGGTGCAGATCTGTTTTTTTGTACATTATCTGTGTATGGTATTTTCATAAGAGCTGTGAGTCATGTCCTACACACCACAATTAAACACATTTTTGAATGATTTAAGTCAATAAAGCAGTTGCTGGGCTTTTACAGGGAACTCAAATAAAGACTTAAACAAGCCCTGTATCGTAGAAGTGGGGCTAAAGGATACAGCAGTTAGGTAGAGAGACACTCTGTTCCTCTAGTAATATGGTCCTCAATGCAGCCTTTTGTAAGGTGGTTACATAATCTGGGGCACGTATTAACAGCCTGACCAGGCATCACTCCATCGGTCCAACAACCAACCCTTACAGCCTCTTTATCTAATGAAATTCCCACAGAGGCTAACTGACACACATTTTGGTCCTTGTATTGTATTTGACGAGTTCTATTCAGAGTCTGAATTCAGCCCTGCAGTGCGCATGTGACTTATTTGTCATAAAGGTTTGTTTACTCCATGTGTCCAACCTGGGAATTGTACATTTGATGAGAAAGCCTGGAATCATTCTGAGCAGTATGTACTTTCCTGCTGTTATGGTCTAATCAAATGTCACACCTAGCATGGTGGGTATTTAACAACATGCAAAGTGGATGAGGTTAAACTAATTGTTACTGATCTTTTATTAAAGCCCCTACAGAGAACATCAGACTTTTCTACAAATTAGCAAACCCTTTTGTTTCAAGTTAACTTTATAACCAAAAATGCAACTAAATAGATAACTGAATTTGTCATAGTTTAGCACAGAAATGTGCCATATATGTAGCGTGTTTTGCATTATAAAAGCATGGTGTCTAGCAGTCTAATCTAAACAGTCAGTTAATTTGAATTCCTTTGTGAATTACTTATTTGATGATCATTTAATACAACAACCTTTTCAGTCGGGGCTTTAATTAATTTGTTCCTAATTTGCAGTCCTCAAATGACACGTTACAATCACAATGGCCACTGCTCAAGTGTACAAAGCCATCTGACGTACTATGTATACAAGGTTGCTGTTGCTTCTGTAAGAGCATAGCTACAACATTTGACCTCTACCTGAAGTTCAGAAGAAGTGACAGAGAAGCACACAGTCCAGTTAGATCCTCACTTGCATGCCTTTCAACCAGCGTTCATTCAGACACAGGCAGGAACTCGTTGTCAGGTTTAGGGTCCAGAGTTGGTGGGGATCTTCGTGGGTATGGACCTTCAACACGCATAGACGAATCTGCCAGGGAGATGGTTGCTTCCAGATCTACATTAGGGGAAAGATACACAAAACATAAACATGCAGAGTATAAACCTTGCTACAATTTCTATTCATACCTTTGTGACAAGTCTAAAGCCTATCTAAAAGATAGAAAGGCCCCGCTGGGCGCAGTCCTGCTTCTCTGAATCTGGATGGGGGGGTTATTGGTGGCCCGTGGCGGAGCGGACCCCAAGTCTCTTCCCCACCCGCCATGGGGCAAAGGGAGTGAAGCAAGAAGCCCAGCTTTTGCTGGAAAGCCTTGTTGAAGTAGATGAAGGGGTTGTAGATGTGTGAGCTCTTGGCAAAGAGAGCTGGAAAAACTTGCTCAAGGATGCTTACAGGTAGTTGGCCTATCTTTGAGTCAGATGCCTAACCCCTATCTGCTCCATGTAATAGCAGCATGTAATTGTAGAGAACCATACCATCTGATAGATGGTATGGAAAGGCTGGTTAAAGATTCTGGCAGTAAATACACTGTAAAACCCCAAACTTAAATTGATATTGTATTGTACTGAACTTACATCAAGGTAAGGAAGCTACAGTAGTAGCCAGTAGTATAATGGTTCAAAAACTAATTTCCACTGATGTATCAATATGAAATATCTTTAACTCATTCAGTCAAATTCCTTTGTGCAAACGCTTGTGATGCTGATATCCAAACACACAAATGTATGGACAGGAAAAGTCTTCACAATACTGTTCGTTCTACCTCCACCCAAATAACTGCGTGTTTTTTTACAGAAACAAATCTGGTCCATGCACTGCATCCATTTTCAATGTAAAAACACCAATTCCTCAGGTCATAATGCACAGAAACACACCATCCTGCGCCCTCTGTTGACCTGATGATGTACTACAAAAAAAAACGTATACGTTTTGAGTAGAAAGATAAAGTAGACTTTATTTGATGACGTTGAAAACCTATACAAGGTCTGCCATTACAAAACAGGTTTCCACACATTTGCATGTCACAGACTTTGGAATGGTATACAGACAGAAAGGCATTGGAAAGACTGGACCTAAAATTCAGATTTGAGGAGACATATTTTCATAGGGGAACACCACCATTTAAGAAGTCTTCTGTTACATTCATTACTAATATGAACATGAACAACTGTGTCCCAAAGCCTAAAACAGTAACCGATTTAAATGTAAGGTGCCACAACATAAATCTGGACTAATACCGCATCAGCATTTTACCCCAGACAACATCACAAGTTGGATTTTGAATTATCTTGTTCAAAATACTGACTGGATTGTCCAGAACCAAATATGAAACATTTACAAAATTATCAAATCAGTGGTAAACCCTTTTAAACAGAACCCAGCCTCCATAATTCATCTGCAAAACTATATCATCTTAGTTTCAACCAGTTTAAAATTAATAAAATAAAACAAAAAAAAAAAAAAAAAAAAAAAAAAAAGCTTTTAGTATAGCTTTTTTTATTTTTTAAACCGATTCTATTCTGGCTGGAAAAATATGATGCATATACTGTATCTGTGCTCTTTGTATTCTTTCAGATCCTCAGATTAAATGTGTCTCATGGCTGCAAATTGCTGTGATAATAACTATAAAACTAAATGTCATATTTATCCAGATATGAAACACCAAAAACAGGTGGTCTCCAAAGGAGACTGAACATTATCCAACCCCCTTAGACCACTCAGTCACTCATGGATAACGCTCTACACCAGAGATGCACCTCAGAGGAATTATCAGGATTTACTTTTTTTTATTATTCATTTTATTTTTTATTTTTACTTTTTTTATTTTTTATTTTTTTTAGGGGCTGGGAGGGGGATGCAACACCCATTCATTTCTAAAAAGAGGTGACTGTTTTGCTTTTGTGTTGAAAGTTAGACTCCTCGATTTGTTATAGTGCAGCTGTCCCCTTGCCCCCCCCCAGAACAACAAATTTCATCTTACTTTTGATGTTTGAATCACAAGGTAGGGGGAGGGGTGGAGAATGGTTTGAGCTTATGCACGCTGTAGAGGGAGGAGTAGAGAGGATTGTGAGCCACTCAGCACTCTGGTGTGGGAGGGGCATGTGCAAAACTGTTGGTATAATGCTGACTTTAACCAATAGGGCAACTCCAGACACAAAAATCTGGTCCTTTTAAAGCACATCCCTACTATATACACTAATAGATTTTCTCGCCCCCATTTCCATTCTTCCCTAACGTTTGTGTTGGCAGCAGTGAGGAAAACATTCAAAACAGACGAAATCTTAAAATAGCAATCTAGCATCTCTGTGTGCGACACAAGCAGGCATTCATTTCAAGTCATTAATTCTCCCCACCCGTATGTGGTATAATGAATCTCAGTAATCACTCATTTCTCAGTTAAGAAACTAAATGTGAAAGGATAACTGATCAGACCAAAAAAAACAAAAAACATTAAAAATATACTGCAGCCACACCATAACATCCAAAAATAGCCTTAACGTCGAAATACATTTTTGCCAAAGGATTGCTGGCATCTTAAAGTCACTCTATATAGATTCAATATACTGATGAGGTTTAAATTGTGGGATACTTTTTTGTAGTGTCCCCATTAGACCAGACGCGTTGTTATGCGGCGTTGGAACGGACACCGCCGTAGAAAAACCCATTGTCCTGTGTCATTTGGCACTTGTGGCCTCCTCGGTGACCTCAGGCTCCTGGCTGTCTTTGGTGAGGGGGCCAGCGCTATGAGTGCCCTGCGGGTTACCGTTACTGTTGTTATTGTTGTTGTTGTTGTGAGCGTTCTGGAGCCCGTGTCTGTTGTTCTGTACCAGAGAGCTGTCGAGCTTCAGCTCGTCCAGCTTCTTCCACAGCTCCAGTCTGTCCTGCTCCTTTTTCTTCTCACTGGGAGGACCACATGGATAGAAAAGAGATGAGCGAACGCCACACGCGCCCCACGCTATTAATATAAGAAGGTGCTGGGCTGAGACGTTCAGTATTATATCAGTATCAGTATTATATCAGTATTATATAAGGCTTTATAGACACCTCGATACAAATATTTAATAAACTGAAAATCCTTTTTCCCAACCCCTATTGGCTTCCATTCCAAACCACAACGGTTGAGCGTTCAAGCCAAAGTTTTTACATTGTTAATGTTACACACTACGACACGTTATGGATGAGTTGGGTGTTCCCCCCCCCCCCAAATGGGACAGTATTAAAAAAATTATAATCTATGGAGTCTGGATAGCGGAGATCACCAGAACTGTAAAATTAATTGTTTGATTTGATTTTGGTCAAACAGAACTCAATTGACAATTAGGACAATATTGCTCCATTATGATTATATTAAAGCTCGAAGAAATAAATATTTAACCAATCTTGAGCGATCACATGATTTTGCTGACACATCGTGAGAGATTGCATGACCTGGCGAATTCGTCTCAAGTACTAACATAATGGAAGTGCTCCAAAAGCCAAATTCCTGGCTTCAAAACGTTCCTTCAGAAACTGGGTGAGTTAAGTTTCAGTGGAAGTCAAATAAGGTTAAAAAACCTAAAATAATAGATTATTTTCAATAAATACAGCAACCAAATTGAATATTTTATTCCAAACATCATCACGTGAACTTATATTGACGGAAGGAAGTTATACCATTGAGTTACTAAGATTCAATATCACTTGACAAAGCATGAACATTAAAAAGAGAGGATAGATTATAACCTTGTTCAGTCTTCAAAAGCATTAATTAGTGTAAAGACCACATGGAAGGCATTTTAATGAACCAGCTACTTTCTGTAACACTTTAAAATGTACAAAGGAATCAGATGGTACAAAAGGAGGGCATATGGCACTTATAAAGTGGTACAGAGAAATGCACATTTAAAGATTCTAATGTTGGTGCTTTTAGCAGCTTTCCAATGCCACCCCATTGACATAGTGTGAAAGCAGAAGTTATCAGAATGACTACGGACCAGACATTAATGGCATTGAAGTGGTCCTGACATGAATACGAGTTTCTGCTCACTACAAGTTAAAAAGTAAATCAATGTTACTAACCATCAACAATAGGATTTAAAGTTGTATGAGCTGTTTCCGTGCAGAAGCTAACATAATGCTAAAAATGACTACAGTTTCCCAAAATATCGTATACACAACTGTCAGTAAGTTGTTGCATGTTACGGGATAGAAAACAAGCTACAGTAGCTGTCAGGCATTATGGATGCCACTCACCGCTGTCTCTCTGCTTTATAGGAGGCTGTCAGCTCATCAAACAGCGTGCTGTTCATTTCCATCAGTGTCTTCAGCACATTGTAAACCAGCGCTACAATGGTCCTTGAGAAGCACAATTCAGGTGTCAATAATATCACAATGAAGCAAAAGCAACTTGACAAACACTTTTATGCAATGCTAGGTCAATTCAGCCCGGTTTAATTAATTTAATGTGTGCTCAAAACAGTAATCATAAAGTAGTGATTCAAAGGTCCAACCATTGTAATGTGCCCCCCCCCCCCAAAAAAAATATGCTGGAAGTGGTGTTACCTTCATAATTTACTGAGCACTCTTGTTTTGAGGTTAATAGGAAACCCCCGGACTTCCTTTAGCCCTGCCTATTATTATATTATACATTTATTTTTACAGAACAGAAGCTTTAGTGTATGAATTAGCATTATAATGTAGTACCACAATGTAGACAAAACCTTGGTTTTATTATACAGGAGAATTTATGCTGAAGAAAAAGCCTTAACCTTCATAAAAGTGACAAGAAAACATTTTTAACTAGCTAGGTAGTAAAGATAATACAGAAAACCTAATTTCTTGATAAACTGCCATCCACGCTTTATAGGGTTTGCCAATATTATAAACATATCTTTGTTCTTGGGAAAATATTACCTAATGCATGGATGTTTTTATAAAAAGGTTTGCTTCACTAATGAACGCATGTCCGAAAGTATAATGTCGCTTCCCCTTTCTTGTAATGAAACCAGCATCACTGGGAGCCTAGAACAAACAGACAGTACGGCATGGTATAACATTATACATACGGATTCCAGTGCTCCTTGGAGATTCTGTACAGGTTGCCAAACATAATGGGAAGCACCTTGTCGATGTTTTCCTCTATTAGGCTGAGAATGTACTCGTTGTTCCAGAAGTACAGTGCTCGCTCAGCTACCTGTAGGGACAGTGACAGGAGAGAAGGACTGCAATTTAAAAAAGAAAAATACACACACATCCACCCACACAAATGAAACAGCAGGAATAGCTGTAGCTTTTGGGGTCAAAAAGTCAGTCAAAAAGTGAAAACCACAGATTTTTCAACAACCAGTTGTTAGCACTCATATCAGCATCTGTGTGTGTGTGTGTGTGTGTGTGGGGGGGGGGGGGTCATCATCCATACCTGAAAGTGTGGATTGGCCACACACCTAGAGATCTGCTTGAACAACGGCTCCTCAATTTTTTTGAATTGTGTCGGCTCGATAACATCCAGAATCTCTTCGATTTCACCCAGATACATCACCTGGTGGGATAGGAGATACGCAGCACATTCATTATTGGGTGCTATCGAGGGCAGTGCCACACAGCGGAGGGTGTTTTTACAGAGACACACATACCTCTTTCTGGCTACATGTTTTGGGCCAGAACTTCAAGAGCCCCCGGATCACCTGCAGAAGTATAGAGCATGGAGCATAGAGTATGTCGTGTAATATAATAAACACAGCGGTTAGCACTAGCTCCACTACAGAGTTGAGTATGTCAAGCATGCTAAGAGTGGATAAAATAAAATAAGGTAAGCTGAGAGACAACTTGTTTTTTTCTAAAATATACTGATGAAATGTACAGTAAGTGAGTTGTAAGATAATTACGGGCTCAGTGAGGGTAGGGTCCTTCTCCAAGAACTGCACCACACAGTAGGCCAGCTAAACAATAAACAAAAAACACTGAAATTTAAAATAAAGTCAATACTAAAAGAGAGGTTTTCATTTTACAGCCACTAGATGGCGCCTACGGTCCAGAGTTGGCACAAGTTATCCTGCTGAGCCAGCTGTCGAGCATAATTACACACAACACCATCTTGGCCCAGTTTGTAGCAGACAGATTTATTGCTCCAACAAATACAGTGGGTAAATAACATTAAACCGAACTTAGGATACTGAATATTCAAAGTGAATACTCCCTGATCCACTCGAGGCCTTCTGTGTTTGTTTTGCTGCTTTAGTTCTGGCTTGTTTGTATGAGTTTATTCGTATTAACCTTCTCTCACCGTCATTGCTAAGCACCATGTAAAACCCCTAATTTCAGAACTCTACATAAATAAAGGTTACGGTAAATAAAGTAATTGAATATGAAACTCCCCTTGTGGTTGAAACTAGCATTACAAAAGTGAGTGAGTTGAAACTGATACACCTCATAGTCTCACACCATTCCCCCAAAAAGGGCCAGAACAGTTGCATTTAGTCAGTGAGATGACTACATCAATCGAGGTGTACCTTTAGAAATTTTGATTACTATGGCATGCTGCTACAGTATACCTGTGCGTGGAATAGGGCCAGTCCTTTAGCAGTGTGCATAGGAATTAGCACCTTCATCAGGAACTGTTTATGCTCTGCCTTCAGTGGCAAGGCAAACCCATTGATGATGCTGTGGAACAGACAGGAACAGCGACATTAGAATATTATAGCAGCAAAAACAGATAAAGTGCAGCAAAGTCATTCAGGCCCAGTAAGAAGGAACAGCTTTATAAAATGGCGTACGGAGAGAGAGACTGTATAATGATGCGAGTAACTGAATTTTGGAGGAAAGGGGAGGCCCGAGGTGCCTTTTAGCTCAGCACTGGGAGAGTGCAGACGTCATCGGTTTGATGGGATTTGGCATGGTTCTGCACTAGGATGTTTGCAACTGTACACCCTGAAGGGATTGTACTGAACCAGAATGAAAAAAAAGTGTTATAGTGCTGCTCCCCAGGTCTGGTTCCAGAGAGATATCTAATAAACCAGTTAAAGAGACGTGTGTTCACAGAACCTCCACTAATAAAATGACAATATAATCTTTTTACAAGTAGACTCATTTTGTCCGTTTTTAGCTAACAAAATTATAACATTCGATCAAATAGGAAACGCGTTTTGTTTTTAACTCCAAAATGATTTTAACTCCAAAAGAAAGACTGTTGGTTTCGTTTTTGTTAAAGTAGTAGTCATGGGACCTTGATTGTGCCTGACTGAGCATTGCAACGCCATGTCTGCTTCCGAGTCGCATGACCGGACGTCCTGACTTACCTTCCCAGGATCTCCAGGAGCTCAGCCACGCCATTGAAGTGATCCGTCTCGTAGATGAACCTGCAAAAAGAGGAAAAATTCATTGACCAGATCTGACCGCTGACCAAGCGATGAATCTAACGCAGTGCGAGTTATTCAGGGTAACGCCAGACCACTGCCTAACCTACTAAATGTATTTAGCATTTGGTTCCCAAAGGCTAAAAAATAAACTTTAGTAACAATTTTGTGTTATGCACATCTATACTGCACTACAACTTGAAATTTGAAGCATGCATATTACTTTTATGAGGCATTTAAATCCAGGCACGACTTACAATAAACTTATAATAACAGATTATTTTACTGGGTGGTATTGTTCCATAACCCTAACCCTAACAATGAGGAGAAACATGGAGGGAAAACTAAGGTGTTCAATAGAATTTTAAAACAATTTTACTGAACATAGTTCTAGAGCTTCTAGAATGGATTGCTACATTATTTACTAGCATTACATTATGTTTAGTTATTAGTTGCCAACTGCTAGCTGTAGCTCTACTAAAATTAGCATAGCCTACTGCCGTCTCAAGTTGGCAGAGGGGGAAGGGAGTTTCTACAGCACATCAAAGTACTAAAATGTGACATATTTCAACAAACCCTACAAACACATCCTGTTCATTTCATTGTTAGTGGAAGTCTAGATTTGACACAGTTAACCTGTTTGCCACCCAGAATACTTGGTGTCTAGCTTGAGTTCATCTAGCTGGGCACCCATGGTGGCTCAGTGCCTGACAACTGTGGCACTATTTTTAACCCCAGCAGCAGATGGTCAAAGTGGGCACATCCGTTGTCTTCCATGCCTGTTGGAAGAGACGTCAAGTGCCCCCTATTTAAATCACCAGGAGCCTTTTGGCTCACGGCAACGAGTGGTAAAGAATCAAGAGGAGCTTTTTGATACCTTACCTGGTTTGTAGGACCCCCCCCCCCCCCCCCACACCCAATAGTTATTTAATCTTGATGGCTCACTGGGCCATTAGGTTTGATGAGAAAGTTATTTAGGTACCTTAATATGTAGTATACTACAAGTTACAGGGCCAACCAATTACTTAAACAAGAAATTTTTGGATGGTTAAACCATCGTGTTTTTTCAAGCTCCACCTCTATGATGTTCTCTGCTTTATATATCTGTCTGGGAACTCTCAATTGAAAACTGTGTGCCAGTCAGGTAAAGAACCCTGAGTCAATCAGCGTGCAGGTGGGTAAGTTCAGTTGGTACCGACAGCAATTAAGTGCCTCTTGTTTGGAAAATCAACCCCACATCAGTTCTGATTGGTGTAAGGTGGTCCAACTGTCTGTTAGTGCCTATTGGCACCGCCTGGCTGAATGTTTCCAATTGAGAGTTCCCAGACTGATCTTGGACCTGTGATCTAGATAAGGGCATGTTAAGAAAGGATGAGATCCAGAGAGTCCCTCAGATTTTACTCTCTTTCACGACAACGATCAGGACTGCCTTCAGCTCTCCAGTGGAGGGGTCCTTATTGTGACACTTAATGACTGCCCTTAAATCCCGTTATCAGCACTGACAGCTGGGTGTCTTAGAGGGGCTTGTTGATGCCCACCAACCAGCTATCCCGAGGCCGCTGCCTGCAGAAGCCTTGACGTTCTTCCAGGAACTCTCTGAACCTACAGTTCAGCTTCTAGTTAAAAGAAATGACGCGGACAGGTGTGGAGATCTGGAGGCCTTCGAGAAGTCGGAGTAAACCCGGCAGAGATGCCGTCATCTTTATGTTAAATACTTACGTTAAATACGGCCAATAAATACTTCAACACGGCTTTTTAAAAACACTAGGAAGGCTAATGCACTTGCTAATGAAAATTTGGGCTTAAAATTCTGTTATCAAAACCTACAGAAAGTGTAAGGAAAACACTGTGTTAGTCTAATGTTACTTGTCAAAATTCGTTTAGAGAGTTTAGTAGCAAGGCAGTGTGTAGTATTTCACCGCAAAAAGATGTTGTTGATCTGTTTCCTGATGAATGCACGCAGGCCCAGGAACTTCCCGTATATACGATGCAAGATGGTCTTCAGGAAGTCCCTCTCTCTCGGGTCCTCGCTGTCAAACAGCTCCAGAAGCTGTGGGGACACACAAAGAAGTAAAAGATAAAGATAGAAGCTGAATCGTTTTTTTATAGTTCTTAGTTACAATGAGGGTTTGCTTTTTCACCAGAGACAACACACTACTGCAAATAAATATGAATAATTAAATATATTATCTGCTACCAACAGCTGCGTGACAGGCATATGTAACTAAGGGCTTGAAGGCTCTATATTTTATCTCTATTTAGACTGCTAGTATAAAGTGGCTATTTTAAGTTGTAAATGGTGAGTCATTATTAAAACAATATGACCATACTGGCAGGCATGAAATTTAACAATATACCAATGAGAACAGAGGAGTGTTTTCAATCAATGGGGCATTAGAGACGCCATCTTTTCAATGTCCGCAAAACAATAACAGGCTTGGCAATGACAGGGAAGTGTTTCACTGAACATGGCTAGTCTTCTTTAAGCCACTATCTTACAATATATGTTATAGCAAACAGGAAATCCTCCAATTGCAGCTACTACTTCTCCAATTTAAAATTTAAACTTCATTGCTGGTGCTATTTCCTATTACATTACTGTCCACCGGGGTCTACATCACCCCGGGGGCTGTCCATGACAAAAACACATGTATACTCCGTATACAGCGCAAAATCGCATCCTCCAACAAGTTAACTACTTTATCTGTGTAAATGTCCTTGGTGACAGGGCAGATGTGGGCGCAATCTTTGTTTACTGCAGTGACAATGTTCTGAGTTACCTATTTATGCCATTTGTGTCGGAATGGTGGTTCCTGTATCGATGCCAAAATAGTTTTGAGTCTTAAAATTTTTTCCCCTTGTTTTTAAGTAACATGTTGGTACTGCCAGAAGGTGGTGGAAATGCACCTAAAAGCTGTTTGCCAACTGCCACTAAACAACAGAAGAACAACTCATTTACGTCTCCCTTTTTAATGTGCCTTCATTCCGCATCGCTCTTCTGTGTAAAAAGGTAGGGAGGCAGAATGGGGGGTTATTGTTGTTACGCCTCTGAGCCGGTAGCGGAGGAAGTCACAGAGCCGGAACGATGGTGTCTTTCTGCCTCAAATCACTTCCCCCTTACCTTCTTAAATTCAATTTCTCTTTGCGCGCGGGGGAGGGGGGATCTTCGATTAATAATCCAAGCATTAATCGAAGATCAGCAAAAGTTAGTTACATAGCACATGGGATTGTGACTTGAGAAATGTGAGACAAGTAATGAAAAATTTACTCTGTTGTTGCCATGTGTCCTCTCTGGGGCTCGAGTTGCCATGAGCATATATATTTTTTTCTTTCTAAATGCTCTACCTTTGAGGGTTTCTGGAAAATCTTTGTCATTGTCGTTTGTGTTAATAATATATTTATTATTGTATGTACATAAGAGTGTAACACTTACCCATTTAGGGTACATTTTGAACAGACAGAAAATGTGAGATTAATTTACACTTAACTACAGACAACCATGCATTTAGTTAAAAATCTGTATCGATTGACATTTGATTGATATGTATATTATTACAGTATACAAGGTTCAGGCTTAACTTTTATTTCATCAACCCTATAAGAGATGGACTGTAAAACTAAATAACGGAGACGCACATTTATGCCTGGCATATCTAATTTCCCATTGCAGTCTTTTAAAATGTGTAAAACACCAATTAACAATTAACAGCGTGTATAAATTAGGTTAGGATTAAAAGGTCATTATACGACACTCCTGTGGCGCGTGTGAATAGAAGCAGTGGAGGGAGGAATTCTGTGTGGCAGCTATGTAAACACACTGTATATCCCCAAAGAACCTGTGACCTATCGCAGCGTGCACACACACGCACACGCACACACACACACACACACGTATTAACATTAATAATACCAGTACAATGTTTTGCCTCTAAACGTCCTCTAAAAACCCCTCATTTAAAAATAATTACTTCCAAGGGGAGTTGTACAGCATTGTTTGGATTCAAATAGAAAATACACGATTGGGCGAAGCACATACACAAGACCTATTCAAGGCTCGATTTTTTGTGTGCGTGTGTGGGGGAATAAGAAAAAAACGAGTCTGGTGTGGATACACACGTCGAGGTAGACAGTGACTGAACAACCGGTGTGCTGGCAGGAGCACAGTGCTGGCAGGAAGCCAGCGCACTACGAGCAACCAAGTTAAATTCTCCTTTTGCATAGCGAGACAACAAAATCGCCATTAATCGCCGTCTGATATGAATGGCAGGTAGCGTCCTTGTTGCCTAGAAACATGGTGAATACCTACCTTGCCCACTTTTTGATGACGTGTACCTGCGCTGCGCTTTACCTCTGCACTAAGCGCGGTGAGCGAAGAGCAAATTCCTTATCATGTGAAAACAGCTTTAAACCCCGCTAAGATTGTAAATAAAGTTTGGATATTATTTCACATTGTTTAGTTTAGTTTGAAAATACAGCGGGAAAGCAATAGACTTGTTGCCCCAACCCCTGCAAACGAGACCATGGACATTTGCATCGCGGTTACGGTCTCAGAACCGTTACACCCCAAATAAAACCCCATGTATGCGAAAGTGGTACGGGAACCCTCGATTCCCATGGACCCGCTGGATTTTACCCTCATCAGCCTTACGCCCAGAACACTGTATTCTTAGTGGAGGTACCAGGCAGTGTTAAAGTATTTTTTCGTTACTGACTGGACTGTGTGTGGGGAATAAAACCGTGCGTATCACATCAATCATCCCTTACTGTGTGGAATGTGTTTTGATCATGCTCTGCTTTTCTTGTGTTGTTAGTGGTTATTTCCCACCCCCACGTGCTGGAACCGCTCCATTTGGCAAGGCAAAGCTATGCTGACGCAATGGCAGGCCAGCCGTGCATGGGGTGTTGAATCTCAAAACATGGAGTAAATACTGTGGAGGGCATGGTCATAAGGCTCTGCTATTTAAAGCGTTATATGACACCCACAGAAACCCAATGTCTTGCGGCAGGCCTTTGATTTTAGTCAGGACTTGAGCTAAATGCGAATGACTCATGCCAATTATCTGGCTTGACAGGGAATGGATAATGCTGCCGAATCTGTTTGGGGGTAATATCGTGTTCATTTTAAGCCTGTGTGGAACCATTGTATACAAATACTGATAGCACTGCAAATCGAGTTCTTTCATCAAATAACCTAAACCCCACAATAGCCATAAATATTTACGAAGCGTAATAATCACACTGAAGGTAACGTCACTATAGCATTAAGAGTGATAACAAAGATGGCACTACACATTGTACTATAAACAACCTACACAATGCTCATTTCAGGGACACTTTTGCCTTACAGCACCCCAAGAACCCCAGATTAGATTTTCCAGCTCACCGTTTATGTTTTGACACACAAATACGGAAACAGAATAACATTTTACCCCTCACATGGGAGATGCCTTTTCCCCGGAGATGAATGGCCTAACATACACTCTGACCGACAATTTACAATTAAACATTTTGTGGTTCTCCTCCAAGCTCCACATAGATCATTTCCTAAACGGCATGGGAACAACTGCCGTAACTAGAAAAAGAGAGCATCATCAATATGTGAAATACTAAATTCAAAGTGGAGGTTGACACCCCACCGGGGAACGATGCGCTATGAACAACAACAACTTTTTGGAGGTTATGGGTCAAAAGGTTTGAGAAACTGCCCCTCTGGCCCATTTTCCTGGCTCCGACCATAGTCCCCTTTCTCCCCTCTCTTCCTGAAGAGTAAACAGCAGCGAGCTATTTAGGGACTGTCCACGACACACTAACATCATGGAAAGTCAGCCCGGCACCTCGGATGTGGCCCGGCTAACATTCCTAGCCCTGTGGTCCCCGTTAGCCGTTTCAGCCGGTGGTGTGGCACCAGAAGAGGAGAACCAAAACCACTACCGCAGTGGCTGGGCAGTCGTGAATGCCAAGTGGATACAGTGCACTGCTTGGCACAGCTTACAATTAGAATTTTACCCAAAGCAACTTACAATTACATGCAGCAGATAAGGCTTAGGCATCTTGCTCAAGGATGCTTACAGGTAGGCCAGCTCTGGGGCTCGAACCCACGACCTTTCGGCTGGGAGTCCAACACCTAGACCACTAGACTATCCTGCCCCCTAGCTTAGAAAAAAAAAACCTAGGATGTTGAAATCTAGTTGGGATTATATTCTTTCACCTTTGATTTAATGACAACTGGAGCTGCCAACACACAGCGTGTCGATGGGTATTGTTGAGGAGGTATAACCTGAATAAGTATTTCAAAAATAAATGCAGAAGAGGTCTATTCCCTCACTTGAATACAGAAACCCACCTGCAGTACAAATCTCTGATCAATGAAGCGCTTAGCAATGCTAGGTTGGAAGTCTGGGTTCTCCAGGAAACGCAGGAAAAATTCATACACCAGCTGGGAACAAAGAAAAAAACCGTTTCAAACACAGGCAATGAAAGAGCTTGATTAAACAGTGTGGTAAAGCATACTGTACACAGCCAGTCAGGTTGATGTGTCTAAAGTCTTACCTGTACATGTGGCCATGAAGCCTCGAGGGTGGGTTCATCCTCTTCTGGGTCAAAATCTGGATTTTCACTTGGCGGAAGAGTCCTGAATATATTGGTAGTAATCTGTGACAAAAGGAGAGACAGGCTCTAAATCAAAGATATGGCAGAGAGCGACACAACATGTCCACAAAGATAAGTGAGACTTTATGGTAAGACATGTTATGGGCAGATGTGGCCAGTGAGATGTATAATTCAGTGCCGAAGACAAAGCTAAACAAGAAAATGTGTCTATAAAATACTAGTTTGCCAAATATACCGCAAAGGCTTGAGGTCTCTGGAAGGGGCACTCAAAGGCTGAAAGGGTTTGTCGTAGAAACCCCTAGTTACGTACAACCACGAGTGCTACAGTAGCTGACCATCTCACTTTGGAGTCATAGGCATGTTTTAATTAGGTCAGAGCCAACTAAAACACTATCATTGATCAAATGAAAAAGTGTTAGCAATAATAAAACAGAGGAGGCTATATTAAGCCATTTTGAAGCAACCACCACCACCACTATTACAGCGGGTTATGTTTTGCCTGGGGAAATGAGGAAGTGACACTCAGCAGAGGGCAAGGGCAGAGGCTTGCATTACGAGCATGTATGCGCTTGTGCACTCTTGTACAGTATATGCCGTCAAATAGACGGCATATACTTTACCCCTTTACATACTGGAAACTAAAACATCAACAGGCAGCTTTTAAAGATAAACTCCTTTATTGCTTTATAGCACCACCAGAAACGCACATTTCCTCCCCAGTCCTCCCCATGTCTAAACAACAACTGTGCAGGGGTAGGGGTAGGGAATGGTGTGAGCCAATGAGCTCTGTTGGGGGAGGAGTAGAGCAGAGCACCAGCCCCTCAGCACTCAGGTGTGGGAGGGGCATGAACAAGAGTTTCAATCCAAAACAACAGCATCTCTGTAACATGGGTTCCAACCACAAGGGCCATTTCGGACACAAATAGGAGGGGTGTCCCTTTAAAAATAAATGCAATTGTACAAAGGAATGATCAGTGAAAACCTAAATCGGCCTAAGAAGCAGTATAAGCATTTAAGGTTAAAGTCCTCACGAATGCAACCACAGTAGGATGCGAGCAATTAAAAAAAAAGGAAGGGGAAAAAAAACAAAAAAACAACCATCACACAATGGAAACACAGCAAGCAAGAACAAGATGTTGGCTGCTGCTGACACAGATCACAGTGTTTGGTTTAATGCTGAAAGGAGAAACCTGCCACACATGCCACCCACCCACGCTGGGAGAATGAGCGGGATGAGCAATAGCGGAAGAAGGCCGATTTAGAAGTCTGTCAGTCTGAATTTTCGCTATTACCAAAGAACACCACCAGGTTCAGATTTAAGATAGGGCCTTCATAAAGGAAACAATTTAAATATGAATACAAACATTTCCTAGCAGGTCTTCCTTGCATAACTGAAATATGATTTTGTCTTGAGGTGCCTTGTTGTAGAAATTAAGACTTTCCCAAATGTAAAAAACTGAAAGTAAAGCAGCTTGTGACTTGCCCTGTGGCTAAGATTCGACATCTTGCTAGAGAATCCGTTTAGCCTACATTCTTCAGCAATTAAACATCCAAGACTCTAAACACAGGTTAACTTTTATTTTCTTGTTTTAGACAGAAAAAAATAAATACTGTGCCAATACTAAATGGAACTTGACTCATGAGATATTCCACAGCTGTTAAATAAAAATGGGCCCACCTCCTAATCTAGTGATTGCTTTTCATATATACATATACATATATATACATACACATATATACACACATATTTTTTTTATTATTTTTTTTTTAAATCGACGCAGGTGAATAAATAGAAGTGCTTTCCTGGTGTGCCCTCAGTGGCATACAGTTTTGCTTTCCCCTGGTTCGTCACACCTTATTGGCTGGGTTAGAGTCATGTGACCACTATCCCAGGGGTGGGTTGCCAGGCGAGACATTAAGCCTCAGAGTGATGCCCATCTTGCCTGTGAACTGCAAATGCTCTTTCATGCAACACGAAGGGTGGATGGCAGTCACTGTCAATGAGAGGCATGGCAGGCAGCCAGTAAAATGAAATTAAAGCTTGGTATTACTAGTAATATGCATGGTTCAGAACAATATATTTTGGCTTCATGAACAAAGTGTTATTTGCAGTGGCCCGTCTTAAAAAAATCTAGCCTACAATACGTTAGGAGATTCCCCACTATAACATTATGCACGGGTATAGAGTTTTCCGCAGTCAAAACTTAACAGGATTATAAAACAAGAACGACTAAAGGGTGAGTAGCACAGGAGAAGATTTCCGTGGGAGGGCTGTAAAGATGAGAGGCAGCTGAGAGGTTGTCATGGCGGTGCAGGTGCAGCGAGAAACGCAGTCAGGCTGAATGTACAATAGCCGGTGGTGACTTGGCACTGTAAGCGAGACCCACTACGGCGAGGATGTGGCTCTGCATGGGGTCAATGTGCGAAGTGACACACACACACACACACACACACAGAGCAACGCCTGCCTGCCCCTACACCAAGTTATCTAGGGAGGAGCCAGAATAATGAGTGCGAGAGCAAGAAAACATGAGATTAGAAAAGGACACTGGGGAACGGATATGAATGGAAAGTAATGGAAATACAACGTGTCCTCTAATCCAGATAAAAAGGGACAATTCAACAAAGACGGTTTATGAAAAGACATTTTAGCATAACACAACAGTAATAAAGTCACTTGAAGATTTTATGTGGTCACGAGATTATTTCAATATTTTGAGAAATATTCCCAATTTTCAATCTAGTGTTAGAAAATATACAAACATACATTGTGTTTATTCATTCATATGCCATCAGTTGTGCCATTACAGAAGAAGTGTGTGTGGGTCACAGACTATGACCTACTTTTTGGGGTTTGAAAAAAAAAAAACAAAAAAAAAAAAACGCTGCTATAGTTCCACTGGTGAGAGCCCTGCCTGTGGTCGGGGGGGGGGGGGGGGGGGGGGGGGGGGGGGGGGGGGGGGGGGGGGGGGGGG
>JAOEHI010006363.1:0-36158 GCA_025447815.1 Percopsis transmontana | reverse complement strand
ACCCACTCCGCAACTACCCTCTCGCTCTCTGGCCCCATCGTCACACGTCTCTAGGGTTTCTAAATAAACACCTGTTTTTGCAAAGTCAGTCCTGCGTTTGGGTCCTTCTCTACTCAGGCGTCACATTACCCCTTTAACATGCCAGAGAAAATGATTCAAGTTGGGACTTGTCCTGTCACTTTTAGTTATGCTGTGGCTCTCCCATTCAAGCCATTAGGTCAAGACAACAATTTGTAATTATATCAATACCTATTTGTATTCAACGATGCAGCCCAAGACATGCAGAAAATGGAACTGCACCTCAGCAATGGCCCGGTGGCAGTTAAAGATCAATATCTTACAAGCTCACACAAAAGAATTAAACATTTAGGTAAAGTGTCCATTGTACCAGCTTTGTGTAGGAATAATTTCAGAGAACAGTACTTATTACACATATTTTTTATGAAACCTATAGTGTTTTGTTTGAGGCTAATAATTAGGATGTATCTGTAGTGGTGTTGATTTATCAAGGCCACACTTTTCTTTGCAGATTCATATTAATTTCAATAATGTACTGTAGAGATGAGAAAAAAACTGAAGCAAAGCTAGAATTGGACAAAACTTTAATAAGGATTAAAGGGGGCTTCAGCTGGCGATGGTGGATGCAGGTGGAACAACACAAGCATGAAATGAATATGACAGATAATATTTTATTTGCTGGCACAGCCTCTATAAACACTCACACACCAAAAAACACGACTGGATGTTCTCCCACATATGGTAGACCTCTGTCTCAAATGATTCTCTAAATCAGGCAAGCCCATTCTTCCAGCAGATCCCATCCCAGGAGTCTCTTTAGCCTTTCCAGTAGAGCCAATTACCTGCTAAAGCAGGATTCCTTTCTCATTCTCCTCACATACACAACTGTAGCAAGCAGTCACTGCCTCACCTTGAAATGTGGGTTGGGGGACCAGGACCGTTAGAGGTAGGCCTACAGTATATGAAATAATAAGAGCCTAAAAATGGAATATGTGTCTGTCTGTTCAAATGTGAAATGACATGGCTGTGGTAACATATTCTCTACACCATCTACGCCGATTCTAAAAAAAAAATGTTTTTGGTTTCTGCTGCCAAAGAATGATGTGTATTTATTTTAAGCAGAAAAATAAATAAGCCCCCTTGAATATGAGATGATTCGTTGCAAGGGACATGTCCTAACAATACATTTCAGGATAGAAGGGCAGGATAGTCTAGTGGTTAGGGTGGTCTCCCTGCTCCCTACCAGAAGAACTTGGGTCCGATGCTTTGCCTACCTGTAAGCATCCCCTACTTGCTCCTTAATACTGTCACTGTACTCACTGTGAGTCACTTTGAATCAAAGCATCTGGGGATAAATTACATTTCAGTACGAAAAGGTGCCTGTGTCTTGTCCTACTTTAAACGTATTTAACGTATTTAAAACGTGTGCAGAAACACTAAATACAACTTTTAAATACACAAGCTTTTTTAAATACACAAGATTCTTTTTAGTCTGTCATGATCTTGGCTGTCAACAGTTTAACACCTAAGCAAATCTGGCTGCTTGATTCCTTAAAAGAAGTACTGTATATTTGTTTTAAATCCAGTTATATGGTATTGTCAAGTGTCTTGAAACAAGCACAATAAGACATTAATAAAAGACAAATGCACTTGCTGAGATTTCTGCAGTGCAGCAGTAGCTAATACAGTACACTAATACTGTAAAATGAATAAGGGGTAAGTTTGATTTAGTGTTTCGGATTAGCAAGCATATACTATTGACTCATTGTCAGTGCTTGCTAATCAGAACACATAAATCCACGTACCCATTACATCTGTGTTTATCCTGTTGCGTGTTCATATAATACCCTCTACTGCCATCACAGACCTCACAGACAAACTTCTGGAGGATGTCATCTTTCAGATAAGACTGACTGGTGGAGGATTTAGTGAGTTATTAACACCTGTGTCATTTACATAACCCTTGTTTTGAATGGAGCATATTACAAAGGGCGCCATAGTAGCAAAAGTGCAGCTCTTATTAAGCGTACGTCCCGGAGGCGCTGCGCGCCCCGGGTGACCGGTTTGGGGCGATGAGGGGGGTCACATCTCCGATAATACGCCTTAGCACATGCTTCCACGTCCCCCTGGGCGCCAGGTTGTCCCAGAAAAGGAAACAGATGGCTTTTGGTTGTGCCTGTCTTTAAGCAGTAGCTGGTAGCAGGAAGTGGCAACGGGTGAGTGGGCAGAGTCAGCGTGGTGGTGAGGGGTCCCCAGGGCTGAGCAGCAGTGCATAACTACAGAACACCAACTCGCTGCGTTTCACATTAGCATATAATAGAATATAATTGTGCGGCGCAGCTTTTGATGCTATGCTAGTCAATTTGCGTTTGGCTGTACGATGGCTGTTAATCAACAAATGGTTTCACAGATACACAAAGGCATTGCTTTAGTCCTATAAATTTTTTACTAGCTAACTTTCTTCGCCGTAGGATTTACATTTTGGCTTGTGCGATGCAGTTGTGAGGAATTTGTGAATCAAGTTTTAGCTGTGTAATTCAAGAAAATCGTGTTCTAGCAAACGGCACAATCCAAGTGATGACAAGAGGATGTATCTAAGCTACAGAACATGTGGTGAGAGGAAACGAAAGATTAAATGACAGCCATTGACTGCTATATATTCTAAGCGTATTCTGAGCTCAAGTGACAAAGCATGCGTTAATCAAGAGCAATCCATTACATATATATGATATCATTGCCCTAATTGTCTGAAATAATTGAACCCTCTGGCAAGTCTTCTGCTATCATAACTCCCCACATTATTCCACCACACATACCAGTCCCCTAAAAAAATCTAATTACAAGGAAATCAATATTGCTTACAGAATTCCTTCCAAATCTTTGGCCTCTTGAATGCTCAGTAGGCTGAAATGATGCAAACTTTATGAACTATGGTCGATGAGCTACTATCTTTTTTTTCTTAATAGAAACCAAATGTCAATACGGCTTGATCATGATGGATTCAAGCTAGGATCAATCATGTTCGTCCTAATTGAGAAAACACCTACGCTGTGTGCCCCACATTTGTCATGTCTGATTTAGCTGGCTCCCCATTGTGTGCAGATCAATTTTGATTACAGCTGTCAACCTGCAAATAACGAATAAAGTTCAGTCGAGACGTGGTATGGCAGATATCGCAAACAGACCAACGCTAAGTGGGCTTTATCGCTTAATTGAAACATGTTGAATTGTGTTGATTATCTCCTAGTTCCGATATTGTCTAATTTAAATCTTCAGGTCATGTTCTGGTTTATTAGATTTTTGTTTTTATTTCCATCCATCCTTGTTTGTATTTTTGTCTTTGTTACGTCACTTTATATTACTCCATTAATCAAGCTGTCACCGGTCGGTTTCATTTCAAAGTACCTTGTTTTTCATCTACGGTCATCACAGCAGAAACACATCATGGGTTTGTAATTGTGTTGTGTAAGGTTCTATGGAGCTGAAATCTACAAATCCATTTTGCGAACGCCTAGCAGACCAACACTTCCAATATTTGTTTCTTGAAACACTGTGGCAGCTGTTGGGTAAAGATATTGACTTGTCAGCAAAAGTATGTTGTATTACAGTACCGTTGCCCAACATTAAGCAGCTAATTGCCCTTTTCTGACACCTTCATTATGTCTTAATGGAATTGGAGCTCTGCTGGCCAGATAAAGGTCACATCGATACAGCCTCTACCCCCTTAATGGGGAAATAGTGTGATGTTCTGTTGCTGTGATTTTGCCGAGCAACTTCTAACAAATGTGTTGTGAAAACATTTTAATGTACTGCCTTGCTTTGCTTTGCTTTGCTTTGCAATAATGATGACAATAATAAGTGTCTATTTACATTTTAAATGGACACTCCTTGATTTGTGTCTGGAATTACCATTGTGTTTGACATCAGCATTACAAAAGATGTTTGGGTTTGAAACTCACAGAGTGCATGCCCCTCCTTTACCTGAGTGGCTGGCACTCCTCTCTACTCCTCCCACTACAGCTGTATAGCTGGGTTTCAAAAATAATCATTGAGCTGGGGCACACATTAGTGGTTCTGGGGGCGCTATGTATGGAGCAAAAAGAGTCTCAATAAAGATAAATGCACACACTACATTCACATATTTGTGCATTTGTGAATTTTTTATGCATTTATGAATCTTCTGTGCATTTGTGAATTTGTGAATTTGTGTATGCTGTGTGTGTATTTATGAATCACATGTGTGCATGTATGAATCCTGTGTGTGCATACGTGAATGTAGTGTGTGCATTTATCTTTATTGAGACTCTTTTAGCTCCATACTATGGAGTGTACCTTTAATATACTACAATATTTGGCCAGATTCCTTTAAAGCAGCTGACATTACTGAAAAAGTTCCCATTGGATTAAATTCCTAACTATCACTTTCCTAAAGCTAAGAAAAGGGAACTACTCTTTACTGAAGCCTGGTATAAAGCACACTGTGTTGCTTATGTTTAAAATAAGAATGAATTTTCAGCATGCTCTCTGCACATCCTTGTGGGATATCCTCTCCATCCAAACACTAATGGAATTTCACTCTGTGTAATAAAGGGAAGAGCAACACAGGCTTTTAGCGCTATCTAACTCAACTAATTAGTGCAATATCATAACATAATAACCCAGCCTGAGCCCTCTCCCAAGCCCAATTAAAGGGCTATTGCAACACGTTGTTTGGTGAAATCTCATAAAAACATCCCCATTACAGCAATGTCATAAAAAAAAACATTTAAAAAATGCACCTGTCATCTTATTCATGACAGTGATAGGGCAGCAATGAGGGCCGGATTTCGTCCGATCTACAGTAATTCTCGATGGCTAAGGAAAAAGAAAACGTCATCTTTCAATTATACAAAAGAGTATCTTCAAGGGCTGTCACTGTAACCGTTTCATCCACCGGTTTCATCACCCACATCACTCCACCTATCACCCTTACCTCGGATGGCTGACACCTCCTCCCCTCTGCATCCTGGATGCAGAGGGGAGGAGGCTTCTGCTCCCTCACCATCTCCTGGAGCCAGTTTGGGATCCTTTCCTGGGAATCCGGCTGTAGTCTACCCGCCACCGAGTCTACCCGCTCTCTGTGGTCCGCGGCAATGGAAGAATACATCCTGGACAATCTGAAGCGAGGCTTCATACGCCTATGCGCGGTGACAATTAAACGCAGAGCAGAGTCTCATGTGTTTCTATTTATGTGTTTCAGTGTTTCGTTTGGTATGCACCTGCACTTACCACTTAAAACCACGTTCCAGTCACAATCCAATCCGTGCTCTTCCTCCCTAACCACGTCCTTGCTGTCAGGATGTGCCGCTAATACAGATACTTTATTACAAGAAAATCCCACTGGCACCTTCACAGCTGGAACAGATTTCACATGCCGGCCTTAAATGACAAGAAAATTGTTGCATATCTGAGTGGTAAGCCTACCTAACATCGTCTACCTACAGGCACCAAGATAAATTGCTAGCCAAATTATCTTGCCTTCCAAGTAGTGTCACCAAAACATGGAATGTTTGTATTTGATTTCTGCATCGATGGGGTTAGATAACCTGCAGTGTTCTGAGAAGCTCCAGTCAGTTATTATGATGTGGGCACACCGCATGAGCTTTATATTAAAGATGTGCTGTCTCCCTGACGAGTGGAATATCATATTATCACCCACTGCTGCGGTATTAGTGACCCGAAAACAATTACAATACACCCACTCAGCAGCAGTATCGCCCAGGCACTGGCCAAACAAACCAGCTGTTGTGGTTTTCCTTTTTATCACCTTCCTGCAAAAGTCAATCCATCTCGATGACTGCCTGTTGCAGGTCTTTGAATCCTTTCCCCTCTCCCTCCCGTGCGCCATCTGTCTCTCCTTCTCCGCTCCCTCCCAGCAGGACTGCTTCAATCATTTTTTCATAACCTCTCCACCACCTCTCTGGTGCGTCCACTTTCATATACTCACGATCTTCTTTCCTCCGGCCTTTGCTCCCTAAATAAAACATACTCAACGGAACGCACAGAGGTAGCCCGTGTAATGCGCCTACGCATGCAAATCGGAATTTCACGCCAGCGAGCGGCAAGTATTTGCCGATAATTGCTGCGCGGTGGCCACGCCTGATCCGCGGCAACGCGTTCCCTGTCTCAGCCTCTGACCAGCTCATTATCATTTAGAACCACTCACTGCACCAACTACACACCCACACGGTCTGTTGCCGGCACCTGTCAGGAATTAGAAGTATGTGGAAGTCACGGTGAAAGGGATTCTTCCATTCTGTAGTGTTTAGGTTTGCGTCCTTGCCTCTCATTCACTCTTTGTGTGTTCCCACAGGATACAACGGTGGTATGTGGTGCTCGTTAGCACACCCTATGTCGCATCTCCGCCTCTTGCTCAGGCCTGCCCCCCCCCTCGCCCTCTCCCTCTGTCTGTAAAAGCCTGGGACACAATTATCCCTGCTCTCTCTTTGCCTCTCTCACCCTCTCTCTCTCTCTCACTCTCTCCCTCGCCCTCCGTCCCCCGCCCCTCTTATATAGCTCGAGGAGGAGTCCGTGAAGGGAGCAGCTGCTGAAATATTTATTGATCTGTTTTCCTCAGTTTTATTTATTTACCTCTCTTCCCCCTTGCCCTCCCTTCCCCTCCGCAGACCCAGAAACACCTCCAGCACCGTCAGATGTCAGAGGCGGCGGAGGAGCTTAGAAAAAAGAAGAAATCCACAACATGAAACTATTATTTAGCATCTGTTGCACCCAGTAGCTTTACCTGTGTAAACAAAAGCTGCGGTGCGATGTGAAAACGATATCGGCGAGAGCAACAGCAGACGAAGCTTATGTGCACCGGTGGCTTCAGGTGCAGATGTTGTCAGCAGGAAGGCATCCTTCGTAGGTGTAGCAGAAAGTTGTAGGTTTACTGCAAGGCATCGTAGTAGTAGTAGGCCTAGTAGTAGTAGTAACCATGTAGTAACCATGGCAACAATACCAAGAACGATTATCTTTGTAATAGCAACTGTGTTTGTGTTTGGCTAAATGGATTCGCAGATGAGGCCGGTGTTATCTCACGGTAATAAAAGGGCTTCTGTGCTTTTGTGTATCCCAGTGGTAAATATCACCGTAGTTAGCAGGCCATATTGAGGTTACTCCAGCAAACAACAATTCTGCAGTCGCTTCAAACTGTTTTTCTCAAGCCTTCTGTCATGGCACAAATGATTAGACGTACTCATACCAACACAATACCAGGAACACACACACACGCACGTATAGGGATGGACTCACACAGAAAGACACACACACACACACACACAAAGCCAAGTCCCATCACTAGGCATGGCCAGCATTAGCGCTTAAGCCGTTTCCATTGATTTGCCGGCGAGCTCCTTGTCTTTTGGTAATGAGGACAGGGAGAGAAGCGGGACCCTCGTCCCCGCAGGCTCCCCCAGGACAAGCCGGCTGCGCTAATCTGAATTGTTTCCAACGATGCTAACTCCCTGGCACGGAGAAAATATAAAGGCTGGGAGGGAGAGGAAGACGGGGAGACAAATCACAATGCTTTCTCTCTCTCTCTTCCTTAAGATTCACCGCCATCAAATGTCTACCGGCGGCCCCATTAACAGAAACACAACGCTGAAGATCGCTCAATCCTAATTACAGAAGCCTTTTAACTATAAATACGGTATTTGCGCTACACTGAAGACGTTATTGTTGCATTATGTAAAGTAGTGAGTGCTCACCGAGAGATATTTATATCGATATTAAAGGTTACAAAAATGCTGTTGTCTGGGTTCGAAGCCCTGACGGGGCCTGCCACCCCCTGCACCTTAATACTGAGTGGCTGGCACTCCTCTCTACTGTTCCTCCTACAGAGCTCACACCAATCTCTACCCCTCCCCCTCGAGACACTCACAATTTAATGGACAGTGTGGTTTCAAAATATAAACGATGAGCTGGGTCAGAAACTTGGGGTTAATGCAATCGAGGCATGTAGCTTTTAATGTACTATAGTACCCATGTCTTCCTTAAGACTGCACGCCCCATTGATTTTACTGCTCTTACCTTCGGAGGAGAAATCTTTTAAATTAATCTTCCTGTTTGCCAGGTAAATGAGATATTATACAGCAGCAATGCACTGTATTTGTGAGTGTACACATATCTCTCTGTGTGTAAATGAGAGGGTGTGTGCATGTATTGGTTTGTACTGTGTGTGTGTGTGGGTGGGTGAGTGGGGGTGCGGGGTTATGCGCATATGTGCTACCACTTCTTTCTGCTTCTACAGCCACTCAACTGCCTCTTGAACGACCATTCTTTCCTTTGCTTTAACTAAAACATAGCTATTTTTAATTTCAGAGAGACTCGTGAGCATCCTCGTATTAGAACCCTGTCCAACTCAGACGAGGAGAAGTTGCCGAGGGTGGGGGAGATTGTGTAGAAGGGAATTACTACAGTAATTAAACTCCGCGTAACTACCTGTCCTGTGTTGAAAATGGTCCCAGTTTCTTTCCGTTACACTGAACCCCATATATTATAAGTGCAATTATAATTGCAAACAAGCTTTACCGTAATCATTATTTATGGCACTGACAGTATGTGTAATTGCCAGCCCTCGAAGCAATATGTGAAGGCCCGGTGAAGTGTTTATCAAAACCGACAGGGGCAATCTCAAGGGCAGTGAGGTGGCGAGTCGCCGCCTATCATGTACAATACCACTGCGGCCAACCAGCCACGAGGGATATGAACCTATGAACCCACAGTCATGGCTCTGCCCTGATAGCTGCTAATACTATGCAATGAACAAGTCAGCATTCCTCTAGCAGGTCATGGGGGTCAACAGAGTAGGGGTTATGTGTCTTAGCCTTGACAGTAGTTGAAATGGTTCAAAAATTATGCAGTGAACGTACAACCATCCCGGCGATGTAGCACAATTACCTTTTTGTTGAGTTTTGCAGTCCTTTTTGCTGTGAGAGTATAGCCCGTGCCAAGTATTCTAAACGCGCTTGCTTTTGAAGCAAAAGGTCTCTTGTGAGCAGCGAAAAGCACATGTATTTGAAGTATTTTCATTCAAATAATTCTGTATAAATATTATATCACCAACTTAAAAGGCTTAAAGTAAATAGGTGGTGTACATTTAATGTGTTCTTCAAACACAGGTCACACAGGTATGTGTACAAAAATATATGATATAGATACGTAATATTACCATGCCATATTCTTCATTCATGTCTACAACGCAGCATAGGGATATTTTTTCTAATTCCAGTGCTGGGTGATCTACCTGCACCCGGTACACTGGCATAGATCAGTTCTCAACCATCCATCCAGACATGAATTTTTCCACACAGAACCCACCACACCACACTACCATTAATTTTCCATCACAAGACCAGTCCCTGGTATCCTAGGCCAAAACACAGTTTGATCTTCTTCAGGTGCTTTTGCCTCAGATTCCCCAGTATGTGGCGAGTAGATTTGATGGAAGGTGTCGGATTCACAACAACAATCACCCACAGCCCTGCCCTGCTGTAACTTAAAGGGGGGGCGGGGGGGAAGCACACCCTGGAGATACAATGAAATCAAAGCGCAGCCCATGCCAAGGCTGGCTCAGTACACAAGCTTGTGTTCTTGGGTAAGCCAAAATCCAGGCCATCACACTCCACCACTAGCAGAAGAGGAAAATCTGCCAGGAAGATGGAAGGCTTTGCTTTCTAAAAATCGAAGCATATGCGAGCCAGCAATGGGGAACAATGGCCGATGTAAACTGTGGATTCCAAAGGGATCGGAAAGAAAGCGGAGCCCCCTCCAAATTACGAGCGCAAGGCATCTGTTGATGCTGGCACACCCGGGACGCTTCTGGTTCATCATCTCCTAGCCAAAGCTCGGGATCCTATCGAGTGCTACACAGAACGTGGTGTACATGCTAACATGTGCCATGCTCATTGACCCCACTTGGCCCCCCATATGTCCCCGAAATAAGAAGGATGGCCCGCCTGTTTTGCCCCGCGCTCACGGCTTGTCCACTTCCTGCTACCAGAACCTTCATCACAGCGGTCAGGTGGCCGAGCATGTTTGTGGGAGGACCCATCTGTTACGGACGACGGTGTACAAATCCCACGAGTTTTCTTTAGTCCCCCAAGGTCAAGGAAATAAGATTTGTTTGAAATCCTGTATCCTTCAACTTCTGGCAACAGTGCAGTGTGAGTGTAATACTACACTGTTTATGATATGACGCTGCAAACCCACAACATCATACAGGAGCACTACTACTGTCATTATTTTCAGTCATGAAATCAGTGATGGCATTAACCTCATAATCAGATCTTCCAGGTTTCTGTAAGAACAGAAATCCTTTGTGAGTAGTGTAAATGTTTTAATTTGGTGTGGGGGCGTGCAGTTATATTCTCAACCTTAATTAGCCCTCATTAGGAAAATTAGTGGGTAGCAAAGCCTCACAGCATGCCATCTCCACCATAGATTAAGCCTATTTTGAATAACTAGAGAAGAAGGATTTGGACCTTCTATAAATGTGTAGATTGTGTAGTTTGTCATATGGAGAATGGGTGCCAAACAGTGCAAGCACACATTATACATCTGTTGCGAGGAACATGTCTTCTACTGGATGATTGGTGTTTGATAAGATTGAGAAGTGAACCCTTGGATTCAAGCATTTATTAAATCAGATCTGAGTAGAATCACGTTACAAGACATACAATTGCCAGTAAATTGACAAACACTTCTGGCATGCTTCTGGTTTGATCATTAATCAGACAAAGAAGTTTTGTATTTCACATTTGGTTTTGCCATTTAGCTGTGTGACTCATCTGGAGACGAGGCCCCTTTCTTCATACATTCCCGAATTTTGGCTTTCATGCAACCTCTGTATATGTACAGATGATCCATATATTCTGGGCCTCTCGTCTGATTTGTCCCTACGGTATTATGCATTCACTAAGGTTACAAGTTTAAACATTCCCTTTATTTTCCATACCTACAACACCTTAACATGAACTAGCCCTTCAAACAGTCATATTCCTCTCTTATAACGCATGCCAAAAATACTGCACGCGGCGCACCTCTCTAAAGACTCATCAGATTCAGTTATGCATGTATTAACATGCATAACTTACTTCAACCCTTGTTCGCCGTGGGTTGCATGGTTTATCAAACATTCCTATCTCACATTCACAGGCTGCAGATCCAGGAGGCTACAGGGCTGAAATCGGGAGCAAATACGGTAGAGAGAGTTGGCGTGTGGTGGCTGAGGCTGAGGCTGTTGTCTGCTGTATTCGTGTCCTGCGGGGCTGCCCGTCTGCTCTGCTGCCTGGTGTGGAGAAGGAGGCGTGCTGTGGCAAGCCAACCATGACCAGCTGGGCTCTGCTGCCCACGAGGAGCAGAGGAGCAGGAGGCTATAGGCTGTCTGCATCTGTGGGCTGTTAACCTTGCATCTTATTGCACTGACACATCAATTATTGTTATTAAGGGCCAGAGTAATTTATTTATATACTGATTTCCCACGCGGCAACAGCGAGGCTAATTGAAGCAGGTGTGTGTGTGTGTGTGTGTGTGTGTGTGTGTGTGTGTGTGTGCGTGCGTGCTGCAGAGGAAGAGCATTTTGTGAGATGAGAGCATTTCGTGAGAATATCTTCTACAAGCAGAGTGTGAAATATCAGATTGGGTTAAAATACCTTAGCATGTTGTAAAACTCCAATAACATGTGTTTATTTTACACACAAATTATGAGAACACTATGAGTCCTTGGTTTGCTTCATGATGAAGCAAAATAATGAATGTGTAATGAATGAACTGTTTATCATTCATGTGTCAAAGGAAGGGTTTTAATACTTAAATACACCACCTCCCCTACCTTAATAAATTTGCTCCGTCCATTTCCATTCCTTTTGCACACACAGCTCTCCCTCAGAAAGATTTATATCTCACCAGTTTCTTTCAATCTCTCTCTCTCCCCATGTCACTATCTATCTTAGACTTGCAAGAGAGAAGTAAACACAATGTTGTTGTTTTTTAGCTTTTAGCAATGCCACATCTGTCTTCTTTTTTTAACCACTGGTTGTTCAGAGTCCTTGCCACTAGTGGTGCGCTGTGTGGTGGTTATGAGAGAGCTGCACACACCATTCATGTCACGTAACGGAATGCTCCCCAATGCTGACTGATGCGACGGTATGCTGACCGAAGACGGGAGGCGGGGGGGGGGGGGGGATTGGACAACCACTTTTGAAGCAAACATGTTAACATGCATCCATCGTATAGCCTAAGGTAGAGAGCAAGACTCGCTTGGAGATTAACCTTGTGCTGCGCATACACATTCGCCTGCTCACATGCATAAACATCTCTATCGCTCTCTTTCTAGCACTCCATGTCTGTCTATCTTGGTCTCTCGTTCCCTTTCAGCAAATGGAAAGTGGGCGCGCATTATAGCACAGCAGACGCGTTATTCATTGGCAGGTACATCACATCACAAATTCCGCGGCACATTAGTATTCACGTCCATCACCGTTTCAGAGATGGCGATACATTCGTAGAGGCAACAGATTCATCACTGAAACAAAGTGAAGAACTTACCTTTCAACAGCACAAGCAGGACCAAACCAGCAAATGCGTTCTGCAAGACGTGGCAGCCCATGGTGTAGTTGCGATATGGATTCGACTTGTTTTTGTATTGGTATGCCGTCCTATTCCTCTTTTAGGCCGCCGTTGGGAAGAAAATAGAAAAATCACCCAGAAGATGTTTAACCAATCTTAACGTAGCCTACATACGACTTGACGAAAACATCTGTCTATCCGTTTGACTTTTCCCGTTGATGACCCCCTTCTGGGAAGGCGGAAAGAGCTGTGTATGTTCTTCTAAAGAGAAGTACAAAAATGTTGCTACACAAAAACACACACACACCTCGGACACTATTTAAATTCAGATTCCAGTCTATTTAAGTGAAAGAAAAATGTTCTAAATGCATGGGAAATCAATTGTCCACTCCCAAACAGCCTAGTTGTTCACAGAATACAGGATAAAAACTGTCCCGAGAACAGGTCCCACTGTCGCGTTATTAGCCTGCTCCCGTATGTCTGTTGGTATGCAGCGCGTCTTGCCGCTTCTCTCGCACTACATCGCAGGCAGCAGCAGTGGATGCGAGTCGCACAAGTAAAAGGATGACTGACAGTTCAAGGATAACGTATTTCTTCCAATCATCAGCACCAAGGAAGAAGGCGGGATTTAAACAGCATTGTCGCCCTGTACGGAGAGGCTGGCCAAGGAGGTATAACCTGGCCAATCAGAGAGGCACGGTGGGCGGGCTTAACGCGGGGCGAATACGGCGCGGTGATAATGCAATGTGATTTATAGCCAGTTCTGTGTTGCTGCAGTACTCACAGAAACAGTCCAACGGGGACAGTCCTGCATAATAACTACTGGGACGGAGGTACGCGAGCGAGGGGCAGGTATATGTGCACATATTAGGTTTTAACGAGATTGGAGGAAGGCATGATGGGGTAGAGAGAGAGAAGGGGTTCCTCATCAACAGATGCAACACATTTGATGGGATGACTGTTGTTATGTTCGTATAAGGCATACACAAAACGAAACGTGCGTTAAAGAATGTCCTCTGCATACAACTCAGAGTGCACTGTCAGAATAGAATTAAAGGGCATTAGCCTACAGCACTGCAGATCAAACAGTGCCTGATCATGGGACTGACATAATGGCTGGCAATAACTACTCAGGGTGACAGCATTTATTTATGCCAAAATACTATTGAATGAACTTACATCTAATGAGCCATTTGCTAACACATCCGTCTTAGCAACTGTGGTGTACCCTGGTACTAAAAGCACAGGAAGCAGTTGGCTATCGAGAAGATGTCATCTTGTCAAAACGCTGTTAACCAGCCAGTTGAAGGTGATACGACATTATCTCTGCGGAATTATACTATCCGTAAGAATCATTAACATGGGGGATGCTAAGAGACTCAGGAAACGTTTAGAAACAAAAACACAGAAGGATTGTTATGTTTTATTCCTACAAGCTATTAAACAAACAATATAGGTCCATGATTTTAGCCACAGGGAAATCTCCAAAATAATTAGGCTTTTATAAAGCATTAATTAATGTATATCCTTGTGTTTGAACAAATCAATTAGGCCTAGAACGCCGCATGGTATTATTGTATACATCTATCTTAAAAACTAAAGCTACTATTACATTCTAATAACTTTGGGGATCACTCATACAGAGAGCTGACATTTATCCTAAATATTGAATATCTCAAACTCACTAAATCTCCTCAAAGGCTTTCTGATACTGGTCAAGGGTTGGAACAGACAAATGGGAGTGTAACTGGACAGTTGACAACTATTATCTCTGTATAAAATTATGTGTTCTGACAGTGTCGTTAACAGTCCAATTTGAGGTTGGCTCACTGTTTTCAATTTTGCATTATTTTGATATTTTGTATTTGTTTAAAAAGAGGCATCAATGGCACAGTGTGTGTGGTTCCATATTAAATGTTGAAAAGCTCAGTACTTAACTATGTCCGGCCTACTTGTAAGCATCCTCGAGCAAGATGTCTTACCCCTGTCTGCTCCTTAATACTTGTAATACTCATTGTAAGTAAGTGCTTTGGCTAAAAGTGTCTGCTGAGAGACAGAATTGTAAATTTAAATTGTATTAGTTGTGTGTGTGTGTGTGGGGGGGGGGGGGGGGGATCATTGTGCTCTATATGCATATTTGAATGTGTGCGCATTAGCCAATGGGCATATCATGTGTGTTCGGGGAGACACCTTGAGAGACTGAGATGAAGTGTCAGTTATTTCCCATGTAATTAATATACTATGAGACAGAAGCATGCTATAATGCCAGAGCCCCGATTGCAAGCAACAAGCACAGGAGGACACTTCACCTGGGCAATTTGGAGAGTGGGTCACTTTATGCAAACATAGCTGGGGCTTGGAGTAAGTCTGGTCAGGGGAACTTGTCCCTGAAGTGTCTGTTGTAGAGCTACCAGTTGGGCTTAGACACCCCACCAGCCTGTTTAATATGGTAATGTATGGAGATGCGAGCACCATCACTCTCCCGCTCTTCCTTCTCTACGACTTTAAGCCACCCCCCCTCCCCCACATTAATTGGCATGGCAGAGGCGGCAGACACTCGCTTGTAATCACTGTCCCTCGGAATACCCAACCGAGATCGAGGGAACGCGAGAGGGGCGGAGAGGGGGAGATGGAGGAGGGGTTGTCCTCTGAATTCATCCCAAGGGGCGAGGAGAAGTGGAGAGAGAGGGAGGTGAGGAAGGTTGGGGCGATATGGAAAGAGGAAATGTGAAAAACAGTTGTTGGAGAGGAAAATGGTGATGCGGGTTCCCCCGGCATTGCAGTGCAATTTTGGAGAGCTGAGTGACCAAAGATGGAAGCAAAAAAGGAGAATTGGATGGGGAGCTTGTGTTAGGGGATTATGGGTAAAGATTCAGCTGGAACGAGAAACAACAGTGTCTGGGGAGGGCTGCGAAGGAGAAAAATAGATTGACAGGAGGAGGAAAACAGCAAGAGAGACAAAAGGGAGAGAGAAGGGGGAGATCAAAAGAGGAGGATTGGACTCCATGACACCGCTGGCTCACCTGTTGAGGAATAACTGGCTTTGACCTTCTTCAAACTCACTCCGCCGAGTCCAGTGAAATACGGGCCCTAAATTTACCAGATTTGGTAGAAATGATTTTTTTACTGCAGCCTATTAATTGAGTTCATTTCCACCCTTGATGCCACACCTGCACATAGCGCCTCACAATTTCATGTTGTTACATCCACTTTAAGTATTGAATTGTTTTCAGCGCTGATTGCACCTTGAAATTGAAGAACTGCGTCTGAATCTGATGACGGGTAGCGCCTGCCAAGAAAAATATCAAATGAAGAGAGGCAGAATAAGAAAAGAGAGACAGAGAAAGGAAAATACGAGTGTTTTCTGGGATCGATATGAGAAAGTTGCATGCGTTTCTACTCCATCTTGGTCAGTCCAATGTATGAGTCTGTCTGTGTCTGCGTCCAAACTCATTCATGCCTGTGTTTCCCTATAGGCTCTGTCGTGAATTATGGATCCTAAATGAATGATGAAACATAGTGGAGAGAGAGTCACCTTTTTAAGGCTTGAATGAAGGCTGGACGCTCCTGAGAGTCCGGCCTTGAAGCCGGATCAAAGCTATGAGCCAAGCTGTAATAGATGATGGAATTTAATCATGTCTGCGTATAGCGCTCTCATTCGCTGTATTTCAGTCCCTGTCTCTCTCAATCTCTCTCTCTCTCTCTCTCTCTTTCGTGTTCTCTCTCTGTGTTTTTATGTTTTTCAAAATACATCTGCCATCTTCCATTTGTTTTGGTTTGTGATTCGATCCGATTTTGCCAACACAGCATTAAGCTAGCTTTCTAAATGCAAATCACAGACACAGTGGATGTACTGTATAAAAGAAACATCCTTAGGACAGATTGATGTTGTACAGGTCAGTTTCATGTCACATTAATATGACATGCAACTGACTGAGGTATTTATCTGGTGGCAGAGGACAGCGCCTTCTTTTCTGGGAAAACCCTCCGAGTAGCTTTTAATCCACATAGTGACCTTCCTTTCTGTCTGTCCCACTGCTGAAACCTTCGCAAAAAAGTAGTGTCCGGTTTATTGTATTTAGGCGATACCTACGATATAAGTAAGTATGGACAGCATGCTGGCCAATGGGGTGCGCTTATACTTAATATTTAGTAACTAACTGCTAAATAAAACATAAAAATGCTAAATGAAAAGCCATATTAGGCCACCAAAACCTAATCTCTGGCCTCTGTGGTTTGAATATTCTGTTTGCGGAATGATGGTTACAGCGCGTACAGTCCTGATTGGCTGATGTTCCTTGTATTAGTGAGTCTGTGTTAGGGCTGTGCTGTCACTCACCTGCCTAAGCACCACACCGTAAATGTGTCAATCATTTATCGCAAACAGATAGCAAATCCCAGCAAATCCCTAGTCCTCTTGATTTCAATGTTTTACAGATGTATTGTATACTTTAAAGAACCAGGAATGTTGATCTTTTCTGGATTAACAAATTTTAAATTAAATACAACCACTACTTTGTTATACCAAATTAACTTTAGAATTATGCTACGAGTGAAGACATTGATCCGCTTTGTAGACACTTTAGAAGTAAAACAACGGAAGTCAATGTAGGTTGAAGCTTAGGCTGTAGGATTCCAGTTCATCACATACCGCAAATGAGGGATTATTTCACGTCCAACGCCATATTTGAGGTAAGGAACCCATAGAGTCGAAGGTTCAACAAAAGTTCAATATGCCTTTAAAAGCACATTGACATTTTATCATATGGGACCTTAGAGGTGAATAAACTTTTAAAAAAGGAAGTAAACAATATGCAAGGAGAATTCCTCATACCACAAACCTACTGTACCACACCCCTAGTTTTAAAAAAAGGAACAAAGAAAATTTGATTTTGGACACAACACGAGGAATCGGTTTGTATCTACAGTATACCTATAACAGCTGCACCTTAAGCAGCACCCTATTAATCAATGGCGCATTTGTAGGGATTATTGAACACTGAAACAGCCTTAAGGCATAAGCATAGGGGTCCACAAAAGCAGTAACAATAGGATTAGTCCATTGAAAATGCTTATGAAAGAGAGGCTAATAGTCTCTTCTGTGCCTGAATTGATACTCTCCCAGCCAGCGGGTGTATGGCAGTGATGAATAACTGGGGGTCTAAAGGGAGATATCTATCATGGATAACCACGCCAAGTGCTATAGTTTAAAGCCGTGAGCACGTCTGCTTATGACTAGCTCACACATCACCTCAGCCACTCCCGTTTTCCCTAATGGATTCTCCGTCCCCCGCCATTTGTCTCGCCTGTATTTTAGTTTTATATTCTTTTTCATTTCCCCCACTTCGGCCAGCTAGCAACACCATCAAAACCTTTCCTTTGCTATTTCAAATAAATGTCTCTTCATCGCCCCTCCATTCCTCTGCTTTTTTCCCTTTTGGTCCCCTGCCCACTATTTACTGTCTCCATGCATTTCTGTCCCCTCACCGTTTCCCCCTTTCCACCCCGACCCCCCCCCCCTCTCTCTCCGTCACTCTCTCTTTCTCTCCAGGCTTGATCCAGCATTAATGAGTGTAACTGAAGGTGGTCCTGGCCAGAGGTGAGCTGGAGTGAGCCAGGAAGTTAATAAGGATAGCGACCTTGCTCTTTTTTTCCAAGGTAAAAAGAAAGAGAGAGAGAGAGAAAGAACATGTAAAGGAGCTAGGGAGGAGGGAGGGATGAGACTGGAAAAAAAGGTTTCCATTGATTCATTCTGTCGAGGCATGAACGCATTCATGTCTAATTGCGTGGCGTCGTGTAAATGCCAGACACAGAGGGGTCATGCGTCACATTCAGAGGGTACACAGGCACAGTCGAACAAAGTGAAAAAAGCATAAATTCCTCATTAAATTATTCTTTAGTAAACAGAAAGTACAATTATTAAACAATATATCATATATAAATTATATATAAATAAAGTTAAACTGAAATTAAACCTAAGACAGAAAATAATACTAAGACAGATAAATTATTTATATGAAATAAAATAAGATAAAAATCGCTTCTACCATGTTTAATGTCTTCCACTGTGCATTGTGCAGAACACACATTGGGGCTGTTGTCATGGACATATAACCATTCTTTCCCTCGCCTAGCACAAATACACACACACATGTGCGTGTGCAAACATACTTAATCACTATTTCCTTTGTTTCACTTCCAAATCAATCTTTCTCATTTTGTCCAGAATTGATTCTGCCATCTCTTATCGTTACTCCAATCCGCTCCTCAACTCGTCCACCTCCATCTTCCTCCATCTTGGTCCATCTGGTTATACCTGGTTATTCCACATTGATGTGTTCATGTGTTCGGAGGGCCACCATAATAGGGGCAGGGTGGAATGTGCTGCCACTACACAAAAAAATGACCTAACATTAAATTGAAATGTATATCTTCCTGAAAAAGCCTCTTGGAATCTAACAATAAGGGCTTCTTTGTTACACATTTAGACACATTTACACAAGATCAAGAAAGAAAAGATCCATCATTTAGCCTCAGTGGTCCATATTGCACTGCAACTGAAAGACATCACACAGACGCTCACAAAGCAAGATCAAACTATCAAACTAGGCGTTGCAGATCAAATATAAATAGGATACTCCAACTGCTTTGTCAATTTCTTGTGTTCTCTCGTTTGGCATTGATTATGAAGGGGGCTCTCCAACATTCTTATTGAAAATGTATATGAACCCATAAATGTAAATGCTGAGCAAGGGATGAAAGAGATTACCGTAGCAAGGATTAGGCTCACACAGGTGGGTTCGTTTAGGCAGTGTGTCTGACCAGGCGTTAGCGAATGCAGAGCAGAATTTAGGCGTTAGGTGTCGGAAGGGTCCGACGTGGAGCCTTCCTTGTCCATTTTCCATCTCCAATTCTGCCTTTTCTGTGGATACAGGGGATTAGCAATCACACGCACCTGTTTCTAATCCCCGCTGAGTTCCGTGAACCACACTCTCATACAGACGGCACTAAAACCATACACACCTCCACAATTACATATAATATGTTATTTGTCAAATGCTAAATCACAAATGTCAGATATGCAAATAAGAACAAGTGTTGCCAAACATGTCAAACCCAAGGCAATTTACCATTATTATACTGACTGTAAAGAGTAGAATGTGAATAGGTATAACGGCAGAACGATGATAGTGGAAACGTTATCAGTGTTCCAGCACATTGGTCAATGAAGACGCCCGGTTCAGATCTTGTCAGATTTTACTTGAGCGTGCCATGACAAAATGTGTCAACTGACGTGATAATTATTCTGTGCTCTTTGAAAGGGGCTTTTGCAGCAGTTGCTTAGAAACATCATTCACCCTGAAGAACTACGGCAGAGTTCTGGTCAACTGAATGCTAAAATAATATAGAAAAAAAAAAAGACAACTTGTCATCACAGTTGGATTGGGAAAGCGGCTGGGTGAATAGCCCAATATGCTAACTGGATACAACGGAAACCTACGGTATATTGGGGTCCTGTATGAGGATAAATCCTTTCAGGAAGAGTGCTTTCTATTAAGATTTTTCACAAAAGCGGCCGACAAAAGACACAATAGTCAGCTGTTTGTGCCGGGTAATCGGACAAGCGGCAGAATGGAGTTATCTATTTCTTATGAACGCCTAAAAGCCTAGCACGAAGTGGCGCTCTCCTATGTATGAGAACAGAGTCATCATTAATCTGTGCCACAGTATCGTCTCAAAGGGGTTAGTGTTATTTTTTCATGGCCTTGAGAGACAGGAAGTGAGAAAATAAGTGAGTATTGAGAGGAGAAAGAAGAGATACAATGTTTTTTTTTACAAAAATAATCCATAGCCAATCATGCCAGTTCACAGCACCTTTGGAAAACTCATGACAAATAATAGCGGCTTTTAGGAGGATTATTTTTCAGTATTGCCATTTGCTTGGTGGAATAAAATGTACAATGATACGCTAATGGTACTGTCAGTCCTTTTAATATGTCCTTCAACACTTTTACCACAGTCTATCACATTTAGACAGGTATTTGCTGGACATTTAATGACAAGACTCTGGCCTTATTACCCATAGATTGGTTCCCAGTACAATCAGCAGTCTACCTGTTACTGTCGTTAGCTGCATGTTTATCACAATTATCACACTGATTTATTTCACGTATTGATTGCAGTCCCTGCCCAGCTTGTTTTTAATTTAGTTAACAGGATCAAGGTATTACTCATCCCCTCTGCTTCATATTCTTCTAACACACCCGCGGTTTTAAGACATCCGGTCCCCCTTGCCAAACACAAGGGAACATTTGTCAATGCCTATTCGAATGCTTCTCCGCTGATGTCCCTGTTCGATGAGAGTGCCAATCAATGAAGTGTCACCAAGATGGTTCGCTATCTCTATCACTCATCTGGTATCCATCTTTTTCTCAGCCCTGATGGCCTTTACCCCCCATCTCATTTAATAACCTGTTTTAATCAGTCCGTTCGATATATGCATTGATTACTTTCAATCAGATTCCATGTCCTGTGTTTCTAGCTGATATTGTCTTCCGCAGTCCACACAGCCGACCGGTAGCCTACTGACTGTCATAGCAACCAATATGGAAACAATATGGAGTGACGAGGCGCTTAACCCTCTAAATATTTTTTTTGATTGAATTGGTATGGGAAGACAGCAGCTGTTGTTGCAGTAGTTCACTGATACTTCAGTAGCACACAGATTTGTAACTCAGTGGGACTCTCATTATCGTGTATCTGCAAACCTGTGTCACATTTAGCATAATCTATTTTGCACAGGCATGGGGACCATGTCGGTGTGCCACCTGTTACCTTCCCAGACACCTCCCTAATGCCTTTTCCTTGACGCCATCTTCAACTCATTTCGGGGAGGTGCAGTTTATCGATTTGGAGGTCTATTGATTCCACAATGAAAGTTTATGAAACATACAGGTGTCACTCACTCACTCACTGTTATGTATTCAGAATCACACTCATGGGGATTATGTATTTATTCAGCTCTACGTGACAGTTCAAATTTGCATTTACATGCAGAGGGAAACAAAACATGAACATAGCACACACAAAATGTACAAAATATGGACATTGCCCACGCAAACGAAATTCCAGAGTGAAGCATTACACAAACAATACATGCTTCTGCAGCTTACTAATGACCATCAATCTAATAATTAAACACAACAACATCAACTGAATGTGTCAATTAAAATTTATTTCTTCTTATTGTTATTTACACTGATTGCCAACATCTTCAAATGATCTATGAAAAGTGTCCTTACGACTTTTAAGAGCTACTTGAAATACAAGCTAAAGGCTACTTGAGGAAGGAAAACCAACTGTGTTTAATGCAGCACATAGAAATAGGATAGAAAGATAAATCAGTTTTGTGTTGTTGGTGCTGCATTTATAAAAAGTGGGAGGAGGGGTAGATTTTTCTGGATGTTAGATTCAATCTCCACTTGATTTATGGTCGAATTCCAGGCAAACTCCTGGTGGATAAACAATGGTGGAAATAGCTGATCAATGCAAATTGGAGTTTGAATAGGCGCAGTGACCTTTAGAGAATTCCACCCTGGGAAAAAATGGAACCTGTTCACTTTGCTTCACTTCTCCTGTTCCCAATACTGTACCTTCAGAAATGTCTTGCCACAGCAGTACATAGAGCTATCCTTTGACTCACAGAAGATTAGCACTGAACCAGACTCTTCTCCAGGACTTCTTTTGGGCTTTGTCTTTGGAGCAACACTACACAGAGACTTGACATTATAAAATAAACTGCTTGGAATTTTAACACAGAAAACCAAAAGCAGACGTGCTAAGCCCTACTGGTGAAATGTGGCTCTGGCAGAAGGCAACAGTGAATGGTGGCCCTCATATTTGTCCCAAGCACTTGACACTCACTGTGAGCTCCTTCCAGAGAAAGGCAATGAAAAGCACACTCAAGCATGTGAAGTTAAACATTTTTATTTGAAGGTTTTGAGGTTTATTACATTGCCAAGTGGATTGTGACATAACACAACCCGGGCTAAAAATGGAAATGCTGGTTGTATTTCAAATAGGACATAATCAGTTGTATAGCATTGTAACAGCAAGGATTGCTGTTGTGCCACAGAAAATTGAGCTTCAGTCTTGCTTCATCATTAACCATCGCTGAGAAATCGCAGCAACAATATTCCTAGGTGGTCAAGCTACCTCTAACATCTCAAACCTTGAAACATGTATCCAACCCTACGAGTCTTACTGATATCTCTAAAGACATTTACTTCCTCTCCAAGCACCTGTTTGTTTGAAGATAGTGTGAACTGCTAACTAATGCCCCGAAGGGACAATATTCACCTGTAACCTAAGACAGCAGCAGGTGTTGGATGCTGAGCCTCCACAAAGAGGCCAGAAGAGCCATTTCTGACTGATTCAGAAAGCAAGAGAAGCATAATTCTCTCTTGAAGGCAGGCACCACTTGTGGTTGGCTAGTTCTATAAGCCTCGCTTCTATTCTGCCTTCCAGGTGAAATGCGTTACTCAATTAGGCACAGTTCCCAGGTGATCCTGTCTGAACTTTATGCAGACTGATGCCTGTTGAAGACTATTTGTTTTGCAATTAATAGGAAGATACTTGAATCCAATACATGATTCTTGGAAGCATAGTTTATTTATGCAAGAAAGAGCAATTTGATTGCAATTATCAAAGATTTTAGAAAGGTTTCCACATTTTGCTTATTCCATTATCCTAAGCTACACATCTCGCACCATGCATAATTTATTCACAGCCCCATGTTTTGTTTGTTTCATCTATTTGAGTGATTAACCACTAGACAAATCTTTAAATATATTATTCAGACACTGGCTTGAAAGCTGTTTTATTCATAAATGTCCAGGGCCAAACATTGCAAACCAAAGGCAATTTATCATTACTATACAGACTGTATAAAGAGTAGTATATCAAAACCCAGACAGATAAGTTAAAAGAAAAACAGTAGCACCACGTGAATAGGTATAACGGCAGAATGATGATAGTGGAAAACGTTCCAGCACATTGGTCAATGAAGACGCCCGGTTCAGATCTTGTCAGATTTTACTTGAGCGTGCAGATGACACAAACTGACACCTGTGTAGAATACGACACAATCTCTGCTTAAAAATGGGAATGAACTGTAATGCTACTGAGTATGCTATAAACCTCACCCCCTGTCGTCCTCACACCTGCTCTATGCCATGACAAACTGTGCCCCCGTGACAACAGAGAAAAATGGCATCTAAATAAAAAAGGTAGAGAAATAGATTGAGGCAGAAGCTGGAACACAATGCAACTGAACGCTGTGGTGGAGATGAGGGTTGAGGAGGGATCGCTACCAGCCCCAAGAACCGGCTTCGATTACATTTTGATTTATTAGATTGGAGTTTTCAATGGCCGCTTTATTACACCTTGACATTAATATGTGTCTCGGACTGTGTCCAGATATCTTTTAACTAGATTAAATGTATACACCCACCGTGTCTCTGTAAGACCATTAAAATTTGATTTCCCTTTTCCCTTGTGAAAACAAAGCCATGCGTGTCACTTGTACGCTATTTACGTTCTGTCATGTTCACAGAAAAAAATGTGTTTTTTTTTTGCTTGTTTTCCATCCCCGCTTCTCTCGACATGGCATTTTTGACAAGTAGGTTATGATTTGATCCACTGGCCCTGTGTTCCACCTCTGTTTAAATCCATGCACAATGTTTCCATGTCTGCCTTATGTGAATTTGAAATGCACTTTGTAACGCAGAGAGAGTGGATTTGCAATTTAGGGGCAATTTAAACCTGGATTGCATGTGGCTTTGTTCTGTTTGATCATGCAAGATGCACCTTAACGCTAGGATTAAACAAGGTTATACAAAAGCGTACGCTGACTGAAAAGGTTTACTGTATGTGTTCTGATGCGGTTAGATAACTGCAGGAAACAATTGCATGTAGCTTACTACTATAAAATATCATAACGCATTAGCAGATTCTTCTTCAAATAGAAATAGAAATATTGTTTTCTCTTCCATTTCATGGCTGTATTTGAGCGCGCCTTGCGCATAAATATATGTAAGTGCAGGGTTTCTTTTAGCCTTGCTTACAAATGGAAGAAGGGTGCATCAAGTCCCTCACCTATTATTCTCCCTCTGGATAATAAATTGGAATTCAAGAGGGCGTTGTATTACAGGCTGAAAGAGAACCCTGTGTCATGCCAGGCCAAGCTTTAGAGCATGTCTACAACAACAAAAAAAGGACGAAAAAAGTAGAGAATTGAATTGAATTGAAAGACTGCGGTTCTCCACCATTCAAGTGTATGTGATCTCTTGATGTTCTGCTCTACTGAATGCACTTTTCTTTTATCAGCTGTAATGTAATGGCTTTATTTGCCATTCTGAAAAGGAAGCATTTTCCAATGACAGAATAATGTACGTTATGTTACACTACAATGCCTTTCATTACACTTTGAGCATTCTTAGGTGAGGCCATCAAAGCAGGTTTTAAAACTAATATACTTCCAGTAAGGTAAACTGGTAAATTACACAGTGTAAATCAATAGCATGTTAACATTTTGTGCAAATTCAGTTTCTGTGGCCAAAATGAATGGACAGTTACCCTGAAACGTAGACAACAGACAACATACAGACTACTGTATGTTCACAGCATTTGAATGCTTTTCCTGAGTGTTACATAACCGAACTGTAACTCGTGCATGGGAGTAGTTAATTTTCATACATTTAAACTGTATTACACTTGCTGCCAGCAGTAAACCTTCTAGGACAGACAAATGGTTCAGAGTGCTGAACATTATCAATCTGAGAGCATCTTTGTGCATCCATGATAGTGCCAAAATTTCACCAGTCACCAGTTGTTTTGGTCCCGTCCTACATTCTGCCATCTGGATGTGACTCCATCTTTCTTCACGGCTTTTAACCCCCCCTCCCTGCCACACACACACACACACACACACATACACAGACACATACAGACACAGAAACATCACCGTGGTGACAGATGACAGACACTGAAAGCAGGGGGGCCACCCCCCCCCCTCCCCCCATATGCCAGCCAGCCTGCAGCACCACTGCAGAGCCATCCTCTCTTTTAATGGACCCTGCAGACAGCACCTCTTTCCTCTTAACTACTTTGCACTGAATTCTTTGACTCCCCCCCACGTCCCAGGGCTGTCTGTCCCAGGGATTCACTCTGCGGCATCCGTCTCTGTCTCCGTCTGGGTGTATTTAGGAGGAATCAGGGCAGACACGTCCGCTGGCGGGGAGCGGGGAGCAGCCGGGGTGGTCTGTCACACCCCGCTGCTCTCCTCAGTCCTCAGCGCTGTATGCCGATAAGGCACAGCGACGCGTCACATGACAGTCCGTGCATTGTGGCTCAGGGGAGCAAGCTCAATGGGAAGAGGTAGGGCTAGTTTCTGGTCAAAGTTGACCACTACAACACAGGTCGAGGGGCAGGATGGTCTAGTGGTCTGGGTGTTCGACTCCCACCTGGGAGGTAACGGAGTTCAAGTCCCAGTGTTGGCCTGCCTGTAAGCATCCTTGAGCAAGATGCCTCATCTGCTTAATACTTGTAATTGTACTCATTGTAAGTCGCTATGGATGAAGGCATCCGCTAAATTACCTAATTATAAAAGTATATGTGTGATATTGTCAGTGTAAACATACATAGCTGAATATATATCTCTGTGTTCTTGCCTTTCCTGGCTACCACAATAAAATAATAATTTTTCTTGCACCAAAAGACGTGGTGTACATATCATTGCACCATCATTTTGTCCTTCAAAACTCCCACTGAATAGTCTGCACATACTGTTATATCTATATATATATATATATATATATATATATATATATATATATATGGCATATATATATATTTCCACATTTATAGCTACATCTGCACACCCTCTGCTCGCACTAAAACCTGCAACTCACTAGGCAACATGTACAAACTGTATTTAATTGTGTATACATAGAGTGTATATAAACAGATTCTATTTTATCCCGTACACAGTGTAGTCAGCCACATTCTCATCTATATTTTCCCCCCGCGTAATATAACATGTTTTTAATATATTCCTTGTGTCACCTGACTTCAGCCATAAACACTGATTCAGATTTTTCAGCTATAGTCCAGAAAGAAGTGACTTAAAGTGGCAGAGTTTAAGATCCCATTGGGTGATCAATTCTGGGCAGGTTATTGCCATATAGGGTAAACATGCACAAAAAACTAATTCAGCAGTTTGCCTTCAGTCAGAGAGAAGCTACTACTGTTGTCTTTGGATGCAAATCCTGGGCACACGCTTGGACACACAACACGTGCGCAGACGTGCACAAGTGTGGGAGTGGTACAGGGCCCCATCTTTTCACAGCTTTGCCCCGAGTGTCCACACACACACGCTCGCACACATACACACACTTACACATTCTCCCTTTCCACTTTTCAATCTATTCCAAGCCACCCCTTACCCGGTGCGGATACACACCGTCAACCCTCTGTGGACCACCCTGGTCAGGCACGGTCCCCTCAGTTAATGGTCCTTGTCCCTCTCCCCTCTACTCCTATCTGGCTATCGTGGACCCTTTCTGGAAACCGTCTCCCTGTTTCTCTGCTCCGGAGCCCCTGCTCCGCCTTCCCTTCTCTTCCACCTGACCCAGTTCCACACAAACCCCCGCTCCACCAATCCCAGCGTCCATTTCATGCCGTTTGCTCTGTGGGCCACACGTTTCACTCTTGCCCGTCTCTCCCTGTCTCCCTGTGTTTGCTCTGCCTGGTACAGCGTGCTGTGCTCTCTGTATACCCTACCTGCATGGTCTATTTCTGTCTGCCTGTGCTTTGTTTGCATTTTCCACACCTCCTCCCCAACGTAACACTTTTCCCATTTCTTCTGCCTTCTTGTGCCCCCCCCTCCACACTTTCCTCAACAACAACACACACACACACACACACAGTCCCCCGTTGGCTGTATTTCACAATTCTGCCGCCGTGCTTTGCTGTAGCACGCGTCATCTCCTGGTCAAGGTCAGGCGCGCCATTTAAATATGATACGGAATCCTGCCATCGCTTCCTTGCCAAGACCCTGTATTGGTTCTCTCTCTCTGTTTCTCTGTTCTCTCATTCATTTTCTCCATCGTTTCACCGACCACTTTGTTTCCAGCTTTCCAGCCTCCACTGGGTTCGGTCCAGGCCTGGTATTGGCCGACTGGCTGACTGTGGGGTGGGGGAGGGGTTTGCAGTGGGGTTGGGGTGGAAGGACATCATTTATGAAAGAAACACTTGAGAAAAATGTATCTGCCATATCAAAGCCCTCACCTAATAATGGAAAAAAACAATAACGATATTGGCGGCGACCTGGATTGTATGTAATATACTCAAGATAGGGTTTTTTGTGTGAGACGGTCATCCAGCACCAGAAAATGGAATGTTCCACACGGGCATGAAAGGGTTAAACATATCAAGGCGAGATTCCGCGTGTAACAATGTGAGAAAATTAAAAGGAATGATGAAACACCTGGAGAATGTGCTCATCTCTTTACAGTTATTATTTTACTTATCGTTCTAATTATCTTTTCTATTTTATTCCGCTCTTTGAGCAAGCGTTTACGGGATCTTGATGAAAACATAAATTACAGTCACAAACAGTAAGCTGGATTTGCATCTTCTCAATTACATTTTGCCTCCTCCTTCCAATGTTTTACCCGAGGAGAAGAAATTAGAAAGATTAAACCAAAATATGATATGGAGATAATTTGCTCATTAAATGAGGAATGCACAAACAAAAAGACCTGAACAATTAACACCCACCAGCCAAAAAAGCATCTGGGAATATGGTTTTGGATCGACCGTAGGCTAATAAAATCTTCACAATCTACTGATTCTGATTTGTAAATTATTCAGTTTGACGTGTGTGTTTTGCCGCCCCATCCATTTAATGAACACTAATTCCTTCACACTCATATGACTCAGCTCTGCTACGACTTCACCCAAGGTTGGCAGCTATCCGGTAACTCCCTTCTAGACTTGTAGAGTTTACCCAGCCTTCTTTGTCAGGCCTTCAGTGTCCTTCCTGCCGAGTATTACAAAACCACACAGGTGTAACTCTGACAGATCTAGGCTGTGGGGAGCATTTGATTGGCCGTTTGAGACGGTGTCTGCAGCAGTCGCTGTTTGCACGGTGAGTGACAGGGAGGTGTTACCCGCTGGGACTGGAACCAGTCAAGGAGAGAGCTGGTTCCCACAGTGCGTGAGCACCAATCAGCAGCACGAAAACCGAGACAGGGCATCAATCATGGCTCTCGTCTTTGTCAGCCTGTTTTTTTCTTTCTTGCTATCCCGTGTCGCTTATCTACGGGATAACCATACGCAGGTCACACAAATGAATTAGCGGGGTGATAAAAGCCATTTAAGGATTTTCAGATTTGTATCAGATGGTTTCCTGCGTCTGCCATGACAGATTGACTGTGACATTGGCAGTACGAGGTGTTTTCTATATATGAAGGCGTACGCATTCATGCGCCACCATATTGTACTGGAATACATATGTAGGCTAATGCCTTCATGCTTATTTACATGTTGATATAAACGGTTGTTGTGGGTCCCCTGTAGAGAGAATGCGTTCAAATATACGTAGCTTACGCACTAAACCATATTTTAGCCCTGTTCCATAGATGTGGTTGGTCTTTTTGCTAGCTGTACAGACACACATTTGAAAAAAGTCCACTTTCATGTGAACCAGATTTATGGGCGAGAGAAGCCAAAATACTTTCTTGATGTATTTGAGTGAGAGAATGTTTGAGAGTGAGTGTGTCTGGATTAAGGCGTTATTGCTGTGATGCATCCCTGTTTGCCTGGGTGCTTTTCCACCACCTGTCCTCTGTTACATGACTGCTGCCTGTAGCCGGCGCCACCTACAAGCCTGCAGTAATTAAAGTGTTTGATCTCCTTCCCTTCCCTGCCGAGACCCGTGTTTCCAGACCAGCACACGGTGCTATTGCCGCTGTGATCAATGACTGAATGAGAGGACAGAGTCGCCATCTGACAGTGCAGAGATTGAACCGAATAGGGGTGAGCTAGGGTGGGTATGATAGGGGGGGGAAGGGGTGGTTGGGTGTGGAGAAAAAAGCAGAGAATGGGTTCGGGGGATAGAGAGAGAGAGGATGAGTGAACGCTGTTGAAATAGACAGGGGGATGTACTCCGTATGTACGCCAGCACGTGTGAAAAACATTACAGAACCTGACCACTTCTATATTCAAGTCACAACAGGCAGGATTATTATTTTTCTATTTTCAAAGAAAGAATTTTCAGACGGCGTCCAAATGTATTATTGAGTTGTGTAGGCTTTCTTAATTGCATTTGTAAATTGTTGTATTCATTTTAATTTGAGTAGTTCTATCAAGAAGGAGCTAATACCACCCCATATACTGTAAAGCCCTGCAATTGTTTAATAGCTATATTAGGAATTATGTAGTATAAAGAGGCATGAAAAGTGCTGTGACCATGTGCATTGCAATTCATTTTTCACAGATTGATTGTCATATTATTTCTCTGTCAATATGGCAATCCCATTTTTCAGTATAAGCTTAGCCATTGTGTGTTGAAATTCTGTGATTTTATGTTACCCCTATGGGCACGGCATTGATTTTTCTGAGCCATACTTACTCAACCCCATCCTCAAAGAGATGATGTAGTGGCATTTATTTAGACTGGGCCACACATAAACACACAAATATCCATTCCCTAAAATCCATGTCAACCATGGATGCACACATACACACAACGTGCGTGCGCACAACATGTATATGTGCATGTGTGACATGTAGATGCACATGCCTGCACACTCAAGAGTGTGCAGGCATGAATGCACTCACTGCTGTCTTCTGCTTCTCTCTCTCTCTCTCTCTCTTTCTCTCTCAACAAACACATGTTCCATCCCCCTCTCTGATCCCCCCGCCTCTACGCTCTCCTCCAGACCTCTGTGGCTGACTGACCTTGGACCAGGCAGGATGGTTTGTGAAGACAGACAGAGGAGTAGAGGAGGCCTATTCATCTTACATCGGCATGCCAGTCCGACCAAACAAGCTCGGGGAAACAATGCCTCACAAGGGAGGGCTGTGAGCATCTCCTGTGTGAGTGGCGCGATCCGTCAAATTACCTGAGCTCTCTGGACCATGGCCCAAACCCATACCGAGAGGCCGGCCCTCAGACTTTTGGCTGCACACCACGTCCATACCCACACACGTTTAAAAACAGGCATGCACGCGCACACATGCTCTCACACACACCTTATATGCCCCAAAGCAGCATGGGTGCTGAGTCTTCTCAGTGACATTTATTTTTGGCAGCGTGCTGGGTCTCTGTGTGGGGCTGAGCTCCTCTCATACCAGTGCACTGCCAGAGGACTTCTCAGCCATGATTATGGACTCCTGACGTTTTTATTTTATGCCATACATATAAAAGAAAATGCACTTCATATATTATATTGTATCTAATATTATATAGTCTATATTAGCCTATAGCCTATATTATTTGTATTTCTTCTACATTTGCCAGCACATTTTAGATTTCAGCATTTTTGACACTTTCTCTCCCTGTGTGCCTTAAATTGCTTTACAGCAGACCCTTTTTCTTTTCTCTCCGTCACTTCCCAATTCCCCTCTGTCTGGTGGTTTGTACCTCCCAATCAGCTGTATTTTAGCTTCCTTCTTTCTGCCATCATCTCCTCCCTTGAAGTACTTTCTACATTCTGCCACCCCTCTTTCGGCTTTTGTGTTACATTTTTTCTTCTTTTTTAGAAAAACTGACACCAGCGCTGTGTCGTCCCCCCCCCCCTCCCCTACCCCCACATCCTCTGACATGATAATCAGTTTGCAAATCAGTGCGGTGTCAGGGAAAGTGCTGCAAAGTTGTCTGAATCCCTCTGCCTTAATCTGGGAGACGGCGGAATGGTTGTGGACCGTGGAGCATGGCAGTTTAGAGTGGATTTATGTTTTATAGCAGACTCAGGAGGTGAAGATGGAAGCGATATTATTACTTTTGAGAAATGAAGCGCTCTATAAAAATACCCTTGGTACGACGAATGCGGGTGCAGACGCTCGGCGACACGATGTTTCTTTACAAGTCACTGATTGGCTCGTTGGCGATTTATATTCGAAAAGGGAACAAGTTGTCTAGAATTCATTCATGGTCTAATTTCAATACCCATACAACAGTAAATTGGTGGAATAGCTTTGTCCACAGAGGGCAAAAAATATATGTAGGTCTTCTAAAAGGAGCAACCAAAGTAATTTGCAATTTTTTAAAACAGGTATCACACACAGCACATACTGTATGGTCTCACTGTATGGACAAATGTATTTTATGGCAAAATAATAGTTAACATTGGTTCTGTATTGGTCTTAATGTTATTTTCCCCATTCATATAAAAAATACTCCCAAAGCCGCAAATTGTCTCAGAGGTTACAAATGCAAATTTTCGGACCATAGTCTGGAGTCATCTGGGATTTAACCATCACCAGTAATTTTCTTGGTTTACCTTTATTCGGTAATCATCGTTGACAAGCTGTATTAAAAAGGAAAGCTAAAGGTCATGAGAGTTTACAAGCCAAGCGGTCAATACTTTATCAGCCCTGGCAGAATAGCAGAGAACATAAAACTGAAGGAGAAGCAAGTGGCTTTTATACAAGCACCCCTCTGGGACCTTACTGCAAACCTTTCCAGTGAAGCCGAGAAAATGAAAAGGCTTTCCTACCAAGGTGGTTTTAACAGTTTTCCTCATAGAATGTGGTCAGCGTTCCAGCGTGGGCCTTAATGGCTTCAGTTAAGCTGGTGATTGTCTGGCAGGAGATCCTTCCAGAAGGTGGAGTGAGCTACACTGGATGGGTGAGCTTAACAGCATAAACTAACAAGAGCCAACACCAGCACTATCCCTATACAGTTAGTGGAACAGCTGGCTTCTTCTGCACCCACCCACTGTCATTCTCAAAACTTTGTTCCTCTCAATTTAGCCCGTTCTGCAACGGTAAGCACAGACGGTGCTTTTCGTTTTTTTTTTCTCCTGGAGGAGGAGGAGGAGGAGGAGGAGGAGGAGGAGGAGGAGGAGGAGGAGGAGGAGGAGGAGGAGGAGTCACATTTGAGGGGATCCCACAACTGTGGCACACGGTGGGTAGGCGGCAGGGCTGCTGGAACGCATTTGGCTCAGGTGCAGGAAGGGAGGGAGCGGGGGTGGGGGAGGGGGGTAACATATGAGACGACTATACAGCATCGCCACGCAAGGCCAGGAGCAGGGATGGATGGATGGAGCTTGAGGGAATGAGACTAGCTCGGCTGATTTATGCTCCTGGGTTGCTACTAGAAAGCTGAGTCAGCCGGAGAAGGAGAAGGGGCTGTGTGTGTGTGTCTATTAACAGAACTCCTGTTCTCGAAAATGTGTTTACCCTCCGTCTTTTACCAAGAGGGAGAGAATAGGAGGAGATCATTTGAAGGCCGATGCCCCCTTGTCTGAGCTGGTGCGATGAGCTTTTGAAAAGAGACCTCCTGTCCTGACCGAGGTCTCAGAGCAAATTGACGTGGTGGCTAAGCTAACGAGTTTATTGATTGTCACAATAGTGTTGAGTCATCACTTATACACTGAATGTACGCACCATGCACCATGCACACACACACAGATTCTATGTTGTTATGGAAACAAAATGTCTCACCCTTCTTGGGATGTCTGCGGAGCGACATGTAAAAAGCAAATATGGATGACTGCTAATGTACTGCTGTGCTGTTGTTGTAAACGTGTTGGTTTCGAAAGGCACTCAGACAAGGATTTGTAGTAGAAAATCAGGTGGTTATTATTTTGAGAGTATAATTTTCTAAGGCGTATGCGAATAAGTAAACGAAACCAGAGACGTTGCTTAATTAAGGGTGGTATTCCTTGGTGGAGGGAGCTTGCGCTGGGCACCGCCCTAACCCCCCCCCCCCCCCCAAAAACAACCACCGGGCGAGAAATTATTTAAAGTCTTTCATGCACAATTTCAGCTGGCCACAAGACACAAATTGCTGTTCACTCGCCTATTTTGAATAAGACAATGCCCTTTGCGATCCGTCGGTGTCTGTTTTGAAGAGACGGAAGAAGAAAACACACCAGCAAGTTTTGATTTGTCTTTCCTTTGACAACCAAACTTTCCTCGTCTGCACCCGGAGTGAACTGAAATGATATTCCATTTTCTGCTGAAGGAAAATAGCATAAAGGCAAAGCATGTAACTGGGGCTGAACCAAGGGAGGTGCGCGGGGGTTGTGGGGGAGTATGCAGGGCTGTGAAAAAGCACCTTGGCAACGAAGGGTAGGTGAGCGGAAGGCGAAACTCAAAGCAAATTTTTTGTCAAGGTGGAAGTTATTTGTGCCAGCTCTGTGGCAACGGAGATGAGGATGTGACACACACACACACACGCCCACAGATGTGATGCCGTCAGCAGGAAACGTATAACTCCCTTGGGACTCACAACGGCCTGCTAATATCAGTCCCCACTGTACCCCCCCCCCCCCACGTGACCTTAGAAATCACCTGCCTCACAGCGCTCCGCTCTCCATGCTTCTGTCTAGCAAATACACCCGGGTTAGCTAATCGGAACCATCCATTATGTGAGGCTAGGCTTGTTTCAAGCCACTGTGCCATTCATCGTGATGGATGTGGTTCAAGGCTTGTGGAAAGAGAGAGAAGGAGATGAGGAACGAGAAACAGTAATACTTGAGAATGAGGGAGCAGATTAAGTTAGCCATCTATGACACGATTGTGCTATTACGCAAGCATGTACCCAGGCATGAACCCCCATGCATTAGACCCCGTGTATTCGTTTGCATCACAGATCCTAGACTAATTAGAGTGCTCAACTCCAGCGCACGCTGTCACAGTTTTGCATGGGCCTATGATTCTATTCCGCTGGTTTAAAACTACGGAGACTTTTACAAAAGCGCATTTCCTGGCACCCTTTTGACACAGCATCTGTTTGAAGTAAGCGCAAAAAAGAACCTCATTATCTTTTACTCTCATCTCTCACAGTGGTCTGATTTAGTTCCATTTGCGCAGGGGAACTAAAAATAACATCCGCTTTCACTTTTAGTTGTCTCAGTACACATTCGTCGTTACGTAAGCGAAAGGAACGCGTGTAGCACCTGAGTGTGTGTGTGTGTGTGTGCGTGTGGAATGACAAATCCGGGCTCTATGACTTTGTGGCGTCATTACATTGACTGGAGGCACACCAGGGAGACCGTATGGCCCGGTAGTGGAGTGCGAGCCAGTAAAACAATGACAAGCCCTATCTATCCACCCCGGGGTGGCTCCTGCAAAAATCTGCCGTATTAAACTGAGCCCTGAGATAAAGTGGCTCCGCGCATAGTTCAACCACAGGGGGAGATGCTCCGGTTGCCTTATGTATTCCAGTCAGGCTGCATATTGTTTGATATAATCAGCGCGGACCCGGGGGGGGGGGGACCGCAAAGCACTCAAACACACAGCTCTCCCAAGGGTAATATAAGTCTGAGTAACGCTGACATGATTTATGTGGATTCATCGTATGGCTGTGAGCAACGCTGCATTTTAAGGGGTGGGGGGGGGGGCTTTCTACTATTTTGGGGGGTTACTTTTCAATTTGTGTGTATTTGTGCAATTTGTGTGCATTGAGAAAAGCAGCGTGTAGCAGTGGCAGTGCTTTGCATGTACGAACAGCATCCAGCAGCTGGGCCCGGTCGTATATATGCTTCACTCACAGACACCTTCCCTCAACAAGTGGCGACGAGGTGGCACAATGGCATTGCTGCCCGACAGCAGCAGGTTCTGGATTAGAAACCAACTGGGGTCGTTCTATGTGGGATTAGTATGTTCTTCTTGTGCCCGTGCGGATTTTCTACGGGTGGTCCGGTTCCCCCCACACCAAAAGACATGCATGTTGAGTTAATCCTCCTGACAATGCCCTTGACCAAGGCACTGGATGCAATGTATCCAATGCAAGAGGACACATTTCCCCACAAGGATTGACAAATTCTAACTTAATTTTGTTCATCCCAATGCTGGCCAGGAGAGGAGGCATATACTTATGAAAAGCCATTGGACTCTATACACATTTTTACAGTTTGATAGGAGCTAGGAAGTGAAAAAAATAGTTCCACTTGCCTGAGCTAGGATACCAAGATAGAGGACTTTACATATGAATGGGACTGCTAGGGTGTTGCAATATTCCAATACAGTGAACAAACAGAGAAGCACCACCACAATGCCCTTGGTGAACCCTTTGCTTATAGGCATCACAGTGATGAGGCAGAGCGTAAGGGGGCTATATGGAGGGGCTACAGGGCTGTTTGGAGCATTTGACGGCAAGGGTTTGGAGGCCTTGATAGGTAATGTAAATCATGCCGTGTGCTTCAGTGGCGAGAAAGATAGAGAGAGCGAGAGACGGAAAAGAGATGGAGGTGGATGCTATCAAGCTATAAAAAGCAATGAAAAAAGATAAAGCTAGA
>JAOEHI010006353.1:7307-22298 GCA_025447815.1 Percopsis transmontana | reverse complement strand
GTTTTGCCATTAACGCCTGGTGCATGCTATGGTGCACAGACAACCCCCCCCCCCCACAAAATAGAACCTCAACTGTGTTAGTGTGAGAGGAGTACTCAGGTGCAGGAGGGGCTCACACTCTTGCTAATCAGCATAACATATATGTCATACCTTATATTAATACTAACTTTAGGAGTATATATTAAATAAACAAACCTCAAAGGAAGATCTTTTCATTTTTAAATGGGTAAAAATTCCAGACGTTTAAAGACAACCCAATTTTGCTGTGATTGGGGAAAAAAGGTTCGTGGCATGATTCCAGTTTTCCTCACTTCCGGAGAATTACAACACAGCTCCAGCTCAGGAGCTGCATTCAAATGCAAGGATAATTGAAGATTCTCCCAGGTGACTGGCACTGCAGAGGAAGCACTTGGAGTGTTACTCCAGCCCACATCCTGTTGTGATAATGTTTCAGACCTTGGCAGGGACAACACACACTAGGCACGGGGGAAAAGAAGACAGCGGAGGAGGCGAAGCAGAACTGAAAGACTAAACTGAGTGGCTTGCTATTTAAATTTCTTTAATCTACTTTCATTGGAGTTATAGGTTCACTGACAGAGAGGGCTGTATAGGATGTATCTCAGTTAGCAGAGGTGATGGAGAGTAGCAAAGCAGACCTATTCAATATGGTGTCCAAATATATGTTTTAGTTTCTCCTGAAGGGGAATCTAGACCTTGCATTGTTCCTGCTTTCATACTCTAGCTTTATTATTTTGTTTAATATGAGTCTCTGGTAAGATTCCAGCAGTCAGAGATGTGGTGCCTCTCTTCTTTCTTTTTTACTGTGTACACTGTTTTTCACCAATTTTACTGTGTTTACCTATGCCAAAGGTTTTACTAAATGTTTTACTAAGAATCTGAATGACTTGATCCTGCCAAGATACAGTACAGTCTCTACATTTGGGTATGGGCATATTATTACCATTATTAATATATTACTGTCATTAGTGCTGTAAGCCAAGATGGGCATATAAACATGATGCTGCCACTGTTGACACAAGTGGATAGGAATGCAGGAATTTTTCACATGCAGTAAGTGCTCTTAAAAACCTCTTAGCATCACAAAATAAAGAACTAAAGAACATGCAGTGAAAGCACTCATAAATATAAACGTTTCCATCAGCCTAATCCATTTTCTGTATTGTGTTCTATAAAATTCTGACAATTCTACTTCCATAATGCTTAGGGGAAAACGTACATCTCCTAGTTTTCAATACAAATTCAGTTTGCTAAGTATTGATGCTGTTGTCATTGGTGATGAAGTTTTGAATATAATTGAAGAGGTAGATATTGTAAACAGAATAGCCTATTTATGGCAGATCATGACTCTGAAACAGCATTAGGGGAAAGGAAAGCCCTGGCAAATAACTACTGCATTCTATGGCAAGCCAGATTAACATCAATGTCCTTTTCACTGAACCTACCCCAACATTACCAGTCTCCTTTGTCAATACCCAGCCATCAAGACCTGAAACATAAACGACCTCCTTTTTACGTCAATGTACAAACAGAGATATAGCGACATCTACTGGTAGCAATTAATACATGCAATAAAATGTTCAGATAACATACCCACTGAATATAAAAACTATCTTACCTCAAACTAAAATGTTATGCAGATGAAATAAACACTATTTTCAGTTTTAACATCATTATTTATTTCACAATAATGCAATATTGTACTCATAATCATCATATGCCCTCCCAAGAAGCAACTTGTGGTCCCCCCAGGCAGCTGTAGGGCGAGGTCTGATTCTGCCACTGGTTTAGGGTCAGTTGCCTTGCTGGTGCCCGAGCAGATCCCAACTCCCTCGGGAAGAACCACTGATGTAGAATTACACTTCACCATTGAGGTCAAGGCAATTTCAGAATGTCAATAGACTGTATGTTATAGACTTTACCACCTTCTTTACAACATGTAGATTCTGTAGATTCAATTTGAAATTATCAACCAAGGTAAAAACACTATGAAATCTGACAAATGGATACATCAGCATCCATGGCTGTGTTATTAATCAATTTTAAATATGCAGTATTTATAATTTGTAAAATCCTCCTCGGAATATATTATAACTTAGTTATGTATTAAGTGATAATACACTAATTTCTATTTACAATGCAGTTGTATAGTAATACATTATAATATCTCTACTGACATATAAAACAGCATATTGATGTCTCAACACATACTCTGGGAGGTATATGTCTCTACCCAGATCTAATCAATGCTGATTTCCCCCACATTAACCTAACAGCTAAGACCTGGTGATATATCAGAGCACTGGGCAGTCTCTCTACGGCTCTACATAGTAAGGTCCACATTCTGTGGACCTTGCTTCGTATGCTACACAACTGGAGAAATACCAGGCTAGCAAGATGGTATCTACTGAACCACATCCCGCCATTCCCTCCTCAGTGGGCGAGTACTGGAGCTTCTATAACAAATCACAGAGTCTCTTCATCTGGCCTTGTGAAATCACTTACTTAGCTTACACATTTACTTCACAGCATACAAAATTTTATCAAAATTGAAAATGTAACCCTTGGTTTATTTTTTCAAGGGAAGCAAGCCATAGTGGAGACAATACATGGTGCAATAATGATGATAATCTTCCTGATATGACCCTCTCCCCCACCCTGGGAGACCCTGAACTGTGCATCAGCCACTCCACTCCATCTACCATTTATAGAGCATAACACATTTCAAGGCGTTCACCACTAGACTCAGAGAAATTTATCTATGGCTTCATCTCCCCAAGGCCAAACCTGGAATACTCCTTTCATGTGAATCTCTCACAGGAGTCTCCAGAAGCTCCAACCTATTTCCCCATGGGGATCAATAAAATGTAACTTGAAACTGAACACCACTGCCAGGATCTTGAAGGGGATTGCACAAGCAACAATATGTCTCACCCATCCTGGTTGGCATATCTCTTGTCACTTTGAGAACTGAATTGAAGGCAAACTGAATTCCTGTACTGTAGCTCTCTAGAAGATACAAAGATACTGTAACAGCCTCTAAAGTGTTAAATTATATTATGTTTTCACACAACCCATTTAGGGTAACTGTAATAATCTAATTAATAGGCCTGTGACATGTTATTTCATTCAGTTAATATCATTTTTATCATATTTATTTTCTTTATATATTTTACTAAAAATAATAAATACATAATTTATCTTTGTTCCTTTTGTACTGTGGTTTAATTATAAATGCATTCTCGTTCTTTTTGGTTCAAAAATAAATACGCCTTTAAACAGACTGTAATATTGCATCTAATGTGATTGGTAGATCAGTGAAGACAGCACAACAAAGCCTTGGCCCTGCATTACAGCTGTTAAATAATCTGTTCATCTTCTAGAGTGTGCAACACTTACAATATTGAGATCCATTAGCATCAATGCTGGGGACTTTATCTCATTCCTTTATGTGTGAGAGTGTTGATGTCACAGAATGCTGAGCTGCTCATTACTGTACCTCAGGATGTCTGATTAGCCATTATATTTCAGTCTTAAGAAACTACAATACTTCACTAAATATTGGTATGTTGATCTAGGTGCTACATACTGTAGATGACCATGCTACTGTATAACATTTCTCTCCACAGGTGTTTTTGGCCAGATGTCTTTATTTTTAAACAAACTAACAAAGTAATTATGCTACAAATATATTGTGAAATTTGATTTCATTCACTTAATATCATTTCTATAATCTTTATTTGCTTTTAAATATATTTTACAAAAATTAATAAATACATAACTAACCCTAACCCTAACCCAAACAATACAGTATATATATATAGGATATATATATATATATATATCCAGGAATGGTATGTGAAATGGAATGGAAGTCCAACATGTATATGCATACCCAAATATTCATTGTCATCAGGTAATTCTAAATCTATTATGACTACTGCATACATAGAATTGCTAGGCTTGTTCTGCCAACACGGCCTACTACTTGAGGGGCGCCACCTGTTGTTTCCGCTAAGTGCCAGAGGAGCTGTGAGAAATAAAAAGAAACAAATCATAACATTGTTATTTTTCTGAGGGATAATACTAGCAGATGGTGCACGGAATGGTGGCACAGTCATTTTTCTATGTCGTTCTGTGTGGATTATTGATGAACGAAGGGGTCTACATGTTGAAATAAAGCAGCTTGTGTATTTTCTACAATAATCAATGTCATATACAGTACAAACTTTTTTTTCTAACTTTAAGCCACTGTTTAGTCACCGCCATTGAGCACTGAACAGTGGTGCAAGGAAAATCATTTCACATACTGTAGCCTATGTCAAAGCAAATTGCTTTCCCTATTAAAAAACAAATACTGTACCGTATGTTAGCCTACTTTATTGATGTATGACAATAAAGTAGAAATGTAGGGCCTACTGTAAATAATCACATGAACAAGTTTGATATGCAGTAGGCCATGTGATGCTTATACTTTGCATGTTGCAAGGATAAGAATATAGGCCTATAGGTAATTTTTTGAAGCAGGGAATATGTTTAATTTGCTTATCTAAACAATTTGCCATGATAATGGAAACGCCTTTGACTGTTGATTACAGTATGTATTCTCTATTGATAGCTATTCATTCGGGCATCCAATTATGCCGCTAGAGGGCTGGCTATTTTCTCTTTGCTTTAAAGTTCACTACAAACTCTCTCCCTTTTGGGAGATAGAGGGCGGAGCACCAAACTTCGGAACTAGCCAATAGATGAGACTTGTCAATAATGTGAATCTGCTGGTGAAGCTGTTGATGCCAGTGTCTGCTTGACTTCAATTAGCTAGTAGTCTAACTTCTACCGGCGTTTATTTTGTACGAACTACAAGGTAAATTACTGTTTAAAACACGTGGCTTTAAAAATGAACCTGTTTTAGAATGCTTTATAAGTAGCGCTCTGAAGAGTTGATTATCAGGTAGTAGTGGAATGTAATGCCGAGGGTGCGACATGTGCTTTGCTTCGTTAAACCAATAAATAGACTAGGTAAAACTTATTTACTTTCAGAAGGTCTGAGACTGTGATGGAGTGGCGTGAGCAGAGCAGCTTCACTTGTGAAGATGCGTTCAGTGAGGCTCAGCGATGGATGGAGGTATGTAAGCCTACATAATTTGTTATTTTTCTAACCCCGGAGACAAAAGCGTTTTTGTCCCTCTTCACTGGTCAATTAAAAAAAAAAAAAAAAAACACGAAGGAGACTGCAATCTGCAATAGGGCTACCTTGTATAATTGGAAAAAACATTGTCTGCGGAGGCAGGAAATTATTTTGAGACGTCTCAGTTATTTAAACCGAGCAGGCTCACAGGCTGTCCTTCTTTCATTCAGGGCATAACCCATTTAATAACAACCATTGATGATATCTTCACAGGACATTTGAGAACATGAAATTGGCTACACTGAGTCTTATCTCGCAGGTGGAGCAACCATTTATATTGAACAGACATAAGCTATCTCACCTAGCCCAACCGAAGTCCAATAATGTCCTCTCGTTTGTCACATCATTTGCATAGATATGGCTCGTAAAGGTTCAGTATAAGATATATCTTAGAAGGAAATTAAGTGAATGCTGGTGCAAATAAAAGAGCCAACACACACCCACTTACCCAAATGAATTCACATTGGTTGCTGTTCTGTATTTTTCTACTACACTCATCATGCATCTGCTTATTTCTTTGCTATATTTCTCATAAAGACGGCAATGTCATTATACACATGATGACATGGTTAAGCATTCTGTGAAGAGCTACTCCTTTTTAAACTTTTAATAACTGAGAAGTTAAAACTTGGAGCTGAGAGGCTGCTGCATTCGTGCTCTAGTCAAATCATTAGTTCTGAACTTCAATCGATGAGCATAACTCGGACACTATGTATTGTTGACAAGCTCTAAATAGGCCCTTTGTTGCCCTTTTTGTAGGGTGGTTGTAAGAACCTGCCCAACTCTTTCTGGCAGGATGCCCATGGCAAATTTATCCCTCAGCATTTATCTGCCCTAATGGGATGGAAGGGGAACATTACAGGATGACCTCTGTGTTCGAATAGAGAGAAAGGCGTACCGTGTTAAACAATAAAAAGTGTATTGCAATACATATACCAATAAACACAGTTCTGTGCATTAGGCCACTCATCAGCAGCCACATTAAAATACACTACAAACCTCAAAAGCAGGATTATGCAAAAAGGAACGCATCTATAGTTACGTTCGCTGTGACTGTGCAGCACATGTTACAGTAAATTGGGCATTGTGACATTTGGAATTCACAGAAGTTAGTTACATGTCCTCAGCTTTGAGAGAGAGAGAGAGAGAGAGAAAGAAAGTGCAGTTTTCTCTATGACTCCCCAGAGAGGTGTCCATTCGCTACTCGATGGCTAAGTTTGGTGATTCTGGATTCCTGGGAGGACTAATTAGTGAGGAGAATATCCATTTGGGGCCCACTGTTAGTTATGAAGCTGAACCTTAACAACTCTATTTCATGTTCTCATTTAAATGCCTTCCATCCTGTGCTTGCTTATGTCCCACCCAAATCACTAACAGTACTTGTTGTTGTGTATCCTAGTATTTATGCACAAAATATTTACAGTATCGTACAAGAGTGTGCATGCTAGTCCGTTTGTTTTCAGCATTCACTTTATTTGTAAATATTTTGCTAGCGATTAATAGGCTTATTATGACTGCTAGACATTTGGTTTGAGTGTTGACTAAATTGTGTCAAAGTATATCTATTGTCATGCTAGAAAGAATGTCTGAGGAATATTTTTTTTGTCTTAATTTTCTCTTAGGAAGTGACCCAAAAATCATTTGGAAGCAACAACTTCCGTGTTGCTCTAGAGAATGGAGTCCTGCTCTGCGAGTAAGTCCAAAATGCCAGTTTATAACTATAATGCCACCATTATAACTGAAAAGGGAAAGAATTTTCACATCCACGTTTTTTTTTTTTTTCTCCGTGCTAATGTTTACAAATAACTGCAGTGTGTATACACTCATGGGCCACTTCATGGAACACCTAGCTAGTACCGGGTTGGTCCCCATTTTGCCTTCAGAACTTCCTTAATTCTTCGTGGCATAATTTCAGTTTCCAGTTCTTAGCTAACAGGAGTGGCACCCAGTGTGGTCTTCTGCTGCTGTAGCCCGTCTGGCACCAACAACCATGCCATGTTCAAAGTAACTTAAATCACCTTTCTTCCCCATGCTGATGCTTGGTTTGAACTTCAGCAGATCATATTCATGCCTAAATGCATTGAGTTGCTGCCACTTGATTGACTGATTAGATATTTGCGTTTAAAGAGCGGTTGAAAAGGTGTACCTAATGAAGTCACCGTTGAATGTATATGTGGAGTTTTTGTAATGGTCACATGGGAAACCGTGGGCTGTCAGTTTCTATTTGTATTAATTACTGCTTTTAGCTTGATGAACCAGCTGAAACCTGGACTTATCAAAAGGGTAAACAGGCTCTCAACTCCAATTGCTGGGCTGGTGAGTGTCTATTTCATTACTATTACTATTTTGTATGCTTGTATTGAACAGTTGGTGGTGGCTGTGTGCAAGTGTAAGTCTGATATACTGTGTGGTTTCCTCTTGAGAGTTAATGTCACTGTAGCTAGACTTGTACTGAACGTACATAAAGTGATTCTTTCTACATCTCCCACCTACATGCACACGCTTGCGAAAAATCATATTGGCATACATACAGTATACATGCATACAGCTATGGGAAAAAAAATAGAGACCACTGCACTTTTTTGGAAAAAAAAGGAATTATAATTAAAAAAATATTACAAATGTATTAAATAAAATTATACATGTATATTTTTTAAATGTGCAATGGTCTCTTCATTATTTCCATGGCTGTACATTCACCTGCCTTATTCTCCCCTCCCTAACTGTTTGTTGCTCTTTCCCAGGATAACGTGAGTGTATTCCTGAAGGCCTGCAGAAAGCTTGGTCTGAATGAGTCCCAGTTGTTTCACCCAGGGGACCTGCAGGACCTGTCCAGTCGAGTAACACTCAGGTATATTTGCCTGACGTTTGCACATGAATCAACGGTGTCGACCATGTTGTGGTAATGGCTGATTGAAAGTATGCTGCTGGTAGGGTATTCTAAGTCAAATGTGCTTTATCTGCACATACAAATGTCCTTAGTCGGCTTTAACGCAGCTTGCGCAACAGGGTGCACCGGTGCGGTGCTGCAGACTGGTTTGGAGCTTCAAAATGTAATATCGCTGTGTGGCAGTGGCACCACCACTGCGACTCGCGCCGGTGGTGCCGAACAATGGCCATAATGTCATTTCTGCCTGCTCACGCCCAGCCATCATAAAAAGGAAGTAATTCATGTTTAAATCAGGGTTTTCACTCTTTGGGCCAACCAAGGCAGCAGTCAGCCACGCCAAATTGCCAATCAGACCAGTGGGGAAAAGTCGTGCCGTTTATCTAGGGAGGTAATGTAGGCTACTGCGGTGTGTGCCGCTAGCCGCATCGGTAGCTAGCTGGCCACGAGTAGGCTACTGTTTACCGTACTTCCGTATTTCTGTGAGATTAGGTTGGTGACGTTGCGTTGCCAAAAGCTCGCAGTACAGGGATAAAACTTGGTGGCTACAGGGGGCCACCTACATGGAATATTGGTGGCCACAGCATAACACTTTGTGGCCATGGTTAATGTCAAACCCTGATGTGGTTTTCTAGAATCTGGAATTCCGTTCATTTGGGCCATTACTGAAGTACTCATTAAATGGACAAAATGAGTAGGTCTACAGATGGTATTGGTGGCAAAGTTGTTGTCTCATACACGTGGCTGACTGAGCGTGCCATTTGACTTAATTTCACAGTGGCATGATGGCATTTTGTATCGGCACATGATTTCCATTGAATTATTTGCATCATTAATGAATGTGTGTGTTGGGATGCTCTGCATTTAATCTTGTGCCTCATCACACGTGCTACTGTTTATACCGTGTGATAAGGTGTTCCACTCCATAGCTTACAGCAGGATATTGTAAATGAGAGGCTTATCAGTGCTTGGGTTGTTACATGACCATTTCTGAGCAACTGCTGCTTGCATAGCAGTGCTACTGTGCATAAAGCCAAGTGTAACTTTTTAATTATTTATTTTGTTTCTCTAACTGTAGAAAAGAAGAAGGTAGAAGGAGACTTAAAAACGTAAGTGTGTATTTTCTCCCCACATGTGGTCACATGTGGGTACGTTCATGATCTTATTCGTGCTTCCTCTCACATGGGTGTCGTCTGTTAATGTGGGGAGCTGCTGTGTAGCGACACCATGGAGTGAGTAATGAGGTTGTTTGTTATCCCACCATGTCTTTGAATCAAGCAATCAGAAGCAGTTTGTGCCTTCCATCGAGGCCCTAATTCCATGTAGCTTTCAATCGAATAGGCTTATTCATCTTATTGTTTTCAGAGCATTAGATAGCATTGCACCAAGGATTTGAAACATTTTTGAGACACCACCCCAAAAAAAACCTCTTCGGGTTCACATACTATGACCCACCCAATTTTTAACAGCAGAACGTTAATGGTATGAAAATATATTAACGCAAATGAACAAACCTAGGTCAGAAATATATTTTTAGATTTGGGAATCGCAGGCCATTATTTTACTGCTGGGCAATGCTAAGTGAGAATTACCCAATTCCCCAATCTGTCTTATTTCAATAGATGCATAGATCGACATTTCTTCGCACTTTTTATTATTATCCATAAATTTGACTAGAAAAAATTATTAAGACGTGGAATATAGTAACCATTGGATACAATTTTTTTTTTTGTGGATATTTCCTCTGGGTTTATTGCACTTGTAAAATATGTACAATAATAGCACCCTAATATGTTATTTTCTCAGGTTCTGATCACAATTTACTGGTTGGGTCGAAAGGCTCAGCTGGACCCATTTTACACTGGGCCTAATCTTAATTTCAAGGCGTTTGAGGGGCTGTTGGGGTTAGCCCTGTCTAAGGTAGGTTGCTCTGTGTGTGTGTGTGTGTGTGTGTGTGTGTGTGTGTGTGAGATATTCACGCTGTCTGTTCTTAACCCCAGGCTCTAGAAGAGGGTGGGGTGTGTGTAAGAGACAGTGGCTACAGTGAAGCTTGGTACCCAGACAGAGAGGACCTGAGTGAAACGAACTATAGGAGAGAGGACTCTTTGGAGAGCACTGATTCTCTGGACTTAAAGTTGTCACACCCTGTTCATGAAGGTAACTTGCCTCTTTAAATTCTTATGCATCATTGATGCATACTGTAGAGTCACGGCTCCCCCAGAACCCCAAATGTCTGCCCCACTGCCGTATGTTTGAAACACTGTCCACAAAGGTGTGGGAGAGAAGAGTGTGAGCATATAAGAGCTGTTGGAGGAGGGGTAGAGAGGAATGCCAGCCACTCCGCCCTCACGTGTGGGAGGGACGTGTACTGTCTGAGATTCAAACCAAGAGAAGATCATCTCTTTTGTTGTATACGATTGCTTATATTATTGTTCTCTCATGACATAGAAATGATTTTGTCTGTAATGCTGGGTGCAAAAACAAGGGTAATTCCAGACACCGATTGAGGCAACTAACTGGCCTTGTTATATGCAACATTGTGAGTCTCATTCTCCTGTTTAGTGATGGCATGCTCTCGGTAAAAGACTGTCAGGTTCCACACATTGGTGACAAGGTGTGGGTTGTGGGCGAAAGTGAGACATGTCTGTGCAGTGTACTATAAAAGCTGGGCTGTGTCAGGACTAAACCAGTCTTGACCAAAGGTTAAAGCCTTTTTCTTCTGATGTTTTGACATCATTTTAAAGTTTGTTTTTTTTCTCTCTGTTGTACTTCTGTTGTCCGCTCTCTTTACTGTATGTTCCTTGGTGTGTGTGTGTGTGTGTGTGTGTGTCTGTGTTTTCTCTAGGCTGTGGGAGTGACGCTGAAGCGGAGCAGGGCTTCAGGATGGCGTGCCAACCTCCTTCGCTCCAGCCACACAGAGGTTATGTTCCCCCACCGCTCCTGCGAAGGAAACAAGGACGGAAGGAGCTTGGAACTGGCTCTAGCAGTCCCCTTACCAGGTATTGCTATCCTGTTAACAAGTGTAATTTCTTGCTCCTAACTAACCTACCTTGTCTACAGCAATGTTAATTTGCTGGCCCATGCGCAAAAACACTTTATTACCCATGACATGTGAAGCAGAGTAGGCTATTGGTAAATATAAATACCTTTTTTAGCAATGGTTGTGAATAGATCTGCTGATAATTCCCTGGCATTCTCAATGCTAAACGTGTTTTACATAACATAATAAAACAAGGCATGGTATGTGTTTCTTTGCATTTATTTGGTAGTTTTGTAAAGCTTACATGCACTGCAACTACTTGTTGTAAGCCAAAAGGGTTGTCATCACTTATGGGAAAGGCAAAGCCCTTTAAGAAAATATTGTCAACAAAGCAGAGTCAAAGTTATTAAACTGTATGACCTGGTCATATAAAAACTGACCTTCTGTCTGCTCAACTGTTGACAATATCTGACCGGCCAGTGTTTTGACGGTAAGCTCCCTTCACGTCGTACTAACCAAGTAAGTGGATGAAGCTACTGCTCATGGCTAATACACACTTGTACTACTCGACTATCATTGGATGTCCCGCTTCAGGAACTAGGAGCAGACACGACGCATAAACTGCTACTTACGATGCTCGGCTTCGATTGTTTTTTGTTTTGTTTTGTTAACAGACAAGCCTGTTGTTAATACTGTGCTCAGTCTGAGGCCCAGTGGATAAGAGGGAATCTTATGCAAACATGAAGCCTAGGTGGCGTGCTGCCATTTGGACATGATCCCTCAACTCTCATTCCAGCCGAAATACAGATTCCTTTTCCTATCAAGCCCACGTATCTCTATCTCACACCGAACATGGTACTGCCGAAGAACCTCTCCCGAAAGCCCTGCATGAGGAAGAAGGCTCTGAAGAAGATGATATAGAAGCGGACCTGGTCTTGGATGACTTTTTTGTCCGGAGAGTCCAGCAGACACTTCACCAGACGTCCACCAAACCTGACTGTAACCGATTCCTGCCCCGATACTGGACACCGGAGGAGGAGGTCCGTGTCCAAAAGATCTACCTGGGCTCCCAGAAGAGACCTTGGTATCGCAAAATGCAGGCGCTGAGGTCCGTGAACTATTTATTCTGCTCGTAGTCTAAGGCGTGTGGAAAGGTTTCTTATTAACCTTATTAGCCTACTAATGGAAGACCAAGCTATACATCACTTAGGGAAACTTCCAGTGCTTCACTCGCTTCACCAGGTTTAAATAATGTCCTTTACTTGTACTCTTTGTGCTGGCATTAAGACGGCAAGGACACTTGCTAGCTTTCTCCCTAACTGGCACGAAACACTATGCCACGTCTTAGGAGCACAGTCTGGCAATTTGAAGCTGAAGGTTCTATGCTTAAGAATAAAACCTGCATGTGGGTTTGACCTCAACCGCTTATATTTCTGCATTAGATCTAGATGTGATGACCTACTGACACGCTAAACAATTAATTCAACAAGAGTAAAACAAAAATGCTGTATTATACTACATATACTAGCTGTAGCCTTGAGGAATCTTTTTGTGTTTCATTTTACCTCTACTGTGGATCCTAATTTATTTCTTTCATTCCTTTTTTTTTTTTCTGCTTTCATTTTATTTTCCCTATCTGTAGCCATAAGGCTTCACGTTCCTGTGATGACTTTGATTGTGATCTCCTTACCTGGCTTGTGATGCCTTCTACAGCACGAAATACATCTCCTCCTTCATCTCGCGAGTCTTTAAATGAGCTCTAAACATCCCTATCCCACACTGTACCACCGTTGGCATAAACACCCTCTGTCCCACCAGTTGTCGTCAACAGAATTAAGTCTTGTTTGTTTTTGTTTTTTTTTCCCCCCCTACGAGTCGCTGTGTGACGTTGTGGCATGTTTTACACACGCACCTTTATTGGGTCCTGACGATGCGATGACTTTGCTGTGCCTGAAATAAGTCACGAGTCATCTTTTTATGATAACCAAACAAATTACTCACCATGTGTCAAGGCGTGATGGCCATAAAATACAAGTTATTTATGAGGCCCTATTGAATGTGCCAGCACACTGTTTTACATATTGGAGCCGCTGTGAATGCATCTGCTTTTCCATGTAGAAATATTATAAAATAATATGCCGGACTGGATCAATAAATTGTATAGCATTTGTCCTCTTTTTTTTTTTTTTTATTGCAGCAATATTTGTTTTAGTAGTCTGTTTTTATTAACTGTACCATGGTACAAATAAAAGTTTATGCCAGACCTGATAATACTAAAGATGCTAATAAGGCTTCATTTGTCTGTCTGGTTTATGATATAATCATTGTTACTGTCAACACAATATACTCTTTAGTGTTGCTTCATCCTGTATACCTCTCCATTAAATAACTGTTCTGTTCAAAGCCAGTGCCATGGTGCATTTGTAGCATTTATCAGTGAGATCTGTCTATTTGGTTCTGTAGAGCATGTCAAAGACCTGGGAAACGCCCTCAGGTCAATCCTGGCTGGATTTGGTAAGTTGTCAAGCAACTTACTGTTTACGCTCCTCACATCTCTCTTAACTTCCTTGCCAAAGCAGAATGTTTGTTTTCAGCACTGAGTAAGGCATTAAGTCAGAGTTGTTCCTGAGGAACTTCAGGGAGGCCTCAGATTGGACTAAGTTTGACTTGCTTTGTGTCGGGGGGGGAAATGTATGTGCCCCAGTAGCGTGGGTGGGTACGGAGTAAATCAGGTGGGCCTGGTTCTCTCCTACTTAATAGGTTCTGGAATGTATTTTAACCAAACTATAACCAAGAAGCAAGGAAGCCTTCTGATTGGGTGGGCCAGAGCCCACCCAGGCCCACCCATGCCTTCGCGGTTGGTGTGCCCGTGTCTAGCTTCTTATGCATGCTTTAAATTATGCCAGTGTATTGATGTATCGCCTATCTGCTAAATGTAGCTCTAAGTTATTGGAATGTCCTTAGTCTGAAATACCCTGTTACTAGTACACAGTGTTACTTGTTGGGCTTCATGGCTGTGTGGGTTTATTTTTATTTTCTCTCTACAGCTTAAAAACTACAAACATTGCTATTGGCTATCAGGCGCTCAACTGCTTGGTTTATGTGTGCGCTCCTGCTCCAACGCAGCCAACAACTGTTGGCTGTTGATGTGCAATGTATGTGCTATGGTCTATAGTAACTGGCTTGCTATGCTTCTTATCAGAGGTTGAAGTAACGGGTTCAGAAGTAGCTGTATTACTGTAAAAACAGTATTTGGTCGCATTGTCTGTGCCCATGCGCTGAACAAGCTGCCTGTAAACATCTGAAACTGTATTTCCAACTCTGTGCAGCAGGTGGCGCTCGCATGCCATAAAAGTGTAATTCTCAATATTCTTTTAATGTTTTTAGGTTTAATTTGTTCTACCTCTCATTGTGTCTCATCACCCTGCCAGGAGCAAATCCTTGACTGACATCCCAATGGTCTACCCTGTGAGTAAAGGTCTTGATGGGAAGACTTCTATTGATGTGGATCCAGGCGTGGACGAGGCTGGGAAATGGAAACCTGACCACCCTCAGAAGACCAAGGTCAAAGACATCGAAGTTAAATGGCAGGACGTAAGTTAAGACCACTTGCATTCATTCTGCACTCGTAGTAGGCACAGTTGTTGAAATGTGATACTGTACCTATTTCCATGAAATTAACTGCATTTATTATTACATTCACAGTACAATAGTTTAGATGCAATAATTAGGTTTCCATGTGTGACTTCCTTTTCATTAGACGGCAAATAACTAAAAAATAATAGAAATAATAAGAGGATAATATTGGTGTGTCAGGATTTGAATAAGTGGAAGAATCGCCGCCGGAGCACCCACACCGACCTCCGCAAGAAGCTGCAAGATCGCGAGCATGTCATTAATCAGATGACCAACGAGGCC